>JALPQI010001626.1:0-127050 GCA_025490895.1 Thaumatotibia leucotreta | reverse complement strand
TTTCTCATGAAATAAACGGGTACCATTATTATTTAAATGCATGGAGAACACTTTTTCTTAAATAAATAGCTATTTAAAGTTAGTCTGGGTATTTTTGATTGTATTAATGCAACGTGCAACTCGTTCAAGATATTTACCATGTTTTCAATAACACTTTAGACAGTAATTAACATTCTAATCTTATCTTGCACGTGCAAAGCTACCTGCACCATCGGGGTGTTTTAGAATTTTTTATAACAATGTAACCCTTTGACCACACGTGTGATTTTGCGGAATAGATAAGGATAACCACCCACTCCAGCAATTTCCCCACTCTATTTATCTCATAAAAATTAGTTTACTAATTGTTTACGCAGTGTCGTCAAAGCTAATACACCGAGTAGTTGAAGTTTCGCGGCAGTGATGTTAAATATTCAAAATGAAGAAAAGTCAGAACTATAACGGACGATGGCCGTGTTAAATTTGTGTGTTTATTTTGCGATGCAATGTATACTTGCAAAAATGCGAAGAGATTCGTGCGGCATATTGTTTTTAACTGTAGCAAATGTCCAGTCGATGTTAAACGAGATTTAAAAAAAAAGGAAGATAAAGAAACGTACCAAGACAACCACCCAGAATTCTCAGGAGGTCCCGAAAAATGTATAGAAGAGAACTGTGTTAACATTGAAATGAACAACACATTCAATGATGTAAGTAATTTTTAAGCTTTCTTCCTTTAAACTAGCTCTTTTAAAAGTTGTAGTTGTATGTAGTTTCGAATAATATGAAACAAAAAAAACTCTTATCTATAATAAAACTTGTTGTGTTATGTAGTTAAATCTCTCTCATCTTATCAATGAAAATAATTCAAATTTGATTAGACTTCGACTCTTGGTATCTACTCTTCATATAAATTTTGGGTATGATTGTATTTTGGTTGATGAAAGTTTCATGCGTCGATTGATTCGTTAGCATGACGTTCTCATTCATAGCTTGAGACCATGTCATGCGTCGCACTACACCACCGGCAGCGGGAGCCGTGGGCGGGGCAGGATGTCCCGCGGGCCCCAAGCGTGCCGGCAGCGGTGGCCGTCCTCGCTGCGCAGGTGGTCGTGGCTCGTCCGCGCTCGTCGCTGCTCGAGCCGCTGATGTCGGGCGCGTGGCGTAATCAGCGCCCGACGAAGATTGCGAGGAGACTGATGTCGATGAGGCGGACGAAGGTCTTGGGCGTGCGATTGGTGGAGACGCTTTATCTTGGCGTGCTTTGCTACGCGTATACATTTCTTAGATCTTTCAGCGATATTTTGACATTTATATGTTAGCACAAATCAGAGGCAAGTCTGATCGCTGTCGTCTCTTATTATTATTATTATTACTATTTATATGAACTGTTGGTTTTTTTAAATATATATGACATTACCTCTACTTACATTATTCGAGATTTTTGTGCCTGTAATTGATTTTTGTGTTACAGAATTGTATTTTCCTGTGTTTTTTTTTCACTTTTTTATTTTATTGTTGATTTTTTGAATACTATTTTTGATTGTTTTGTATAATTTCTGTACTTTTTGATGATTAAATTATTAAAAAATACGTATATTAAAAATTATTTTATTAGTATAAAACACCTTCCCCCACCTTGTTATCATATAGTTCAGTTATAGAAAGTAGGGGAAAAGGTTCCCGGGTATATTCTCGTGGACAAGCGGAAATTGATATGGTAACACTCAGACTATTACCTCAAGACAAAGTTACTTTACCGGAACCAATAGTACAGTCAAGTGCAAAAATAAGTATCGAAAGAATCCGTTCATAAATATGTTACGACGTTCTTATTACACAGAATTAGAGTGCACTGGGACATATTTTTGAACGTTTTTGTATACCCCTTATTTTGTCTTCGACTGTACTATACATAGGCGACAATAATTTATGCAAGAAAAGTCACAAAATGTGCTTAATCAATGTGCATTCTAAATAAAACGGATGAAAGATTATGCGAGCAAGTTCTCGAGAACCTTCTCGTGAGAACGTTCTCAAGAACATGCTTGGAAATTTCCCAAGATAGTAGAGAATTTTACCCTTACAATATGTTGTTCCATTTTAAATATGTGTCAATGTATTTTAAAGCCATATAAGAAGAAATACAAATAAACAAATATCAAAATATGTGCAGAATGTATGTACTTTCTCGGATATTCTCGTTGCGGAGAAAGTTCCCGAGAATGTTCTCGCTATATTCTCCCGTTCGCGAATGTTCTCGAGAACGGCCCATCTCTAGTTGTAATAAGCACCAAGTAAAATTATTTCGAACTCCCCATCGGCACACAAACCTCTTGAAGGTTATAGCCAACGATGGGTCTTGTAATTTGATTATGTAATGTGTTTGTATTATTCAATAAAAAATATATATATATATAAATGTAGACGCGAGACGAGTCGGACTCGCGCGCGAAGGGTTCCGTACCATTACCAATTTATCGTTAAAAAATACAGTTAAATCAAGCTATCTGAAAAACTGTAAGAGATAATTTATTCAAACCAAAAATCATTGATAGAGTTTATACATCATTGATAGTATACCACGTAGTAGAGGGAGACACATTTTTCAGATTTTGAACGCTGATATCTCGAAAACGGTTCGCTTAAATAAAACTGTGATATTATAAACCCTTGTATTATTCAAAGAGCTTTCTATTAATACCCCACACGCTAATATACATCTAAAAAAATTTATAGCCCTCAGTTACATGTATGGAGGGCCCCCCCCCCAACCCCGATTTTTTTTTTTACAATTCAGTATCATACTTCAGTAGCGGTTCATACAACATAATTATACTCTTACCAAAGGAGGGTGGGCAAATTGGCCTATTAACCAATAACAACAAGCGCTATGCCTCTGGATAGCTTAAGTTAAGCTTCGTAACTTTTACTACGGCAGGAACTTCCAAATATGTGTGTGAAGAAACTTAATCGCACTTAAAAACTGGGAGTTACAGAGTATTTAACTATCGAAGTGTTCGTGATTGACAGTTAATGACCGTCATTATTACTCGTTCCTAATAAGTCTTAAATTAGTAGTGTTTAATTTCCGCAAATATGTCGTAGTCTCGTAAGATACTCCATATAATTATGTATATAAAAATACATTTAAGGATCATTGTATGTTGTCCAAAAATATTCAAAGGTGAATATTACGAAATAAATGCCTCATTGGTAAATGATTGTTTTAGCTATAACATTTTTCTCACAGCTGTTAGACCGTCTCTGCCTAAACAAAAATTGTAGAGTACAAAATAACCTTTCCAAAAATATATAGTTTGTTGTTATTGGCTATTAGGCCAGGGTCCATACATTTTTGCCCATCCTCCTTTCAATACTGTAGCATTTTTAGTTTCCGAGTAAATCGGTTGTGACAGACGGACATGACGAATCTATAAGGGTTCCGTTTTTGTCATTTTGTATACGGAACCCTGAAAAAGGAAGTTTAACAGTTTTTGGTTCAAAATTATGGCTGCGTGAAAAAATTAAGATTATGTATGTTATCGATAGACATTGGTTTTATGGATACATAACTGACATCGATACATACAGATATCACTTAAAAGTTTATTATTTTTCTGTAATTAATCAGGCAAATCTTCATTTAAAGATGTCGGTGCAAAATTGAATCAGTACTAAATATTATCTAACTTATGAAATCCCTTTTTATATCTGCAATAATATAATGGGTCAGGAAGCTTACAAGCGTTGTTAAAAATTAATAATACTTAATAACTAGCCTATTCTGAAATAACGACAGAAATATGTCAAAGTTACGCACATTGACTCAGTTAAGCATCTAACTGTACCTTAAGTACCTTATGTTAACGATTTTGCTTCGGACATATGTTACAAAATATAAACATATTATTAGCATATTATTAACGTTTGTATCGAGAATGGAGCTTGCTGCGGACTCTTAAATATTAGAATGTATTAATTTTTTGCTAACAGTACCGAGAAATAAGGTACCGATGTTTATAGAGAGTATACATACAGAATCTGCTTCAGCTTTCACTTCTGCCGCAGTTTGGTGCATGTTATCAACAGTTGCCTGCATTTCTGGAACCTGCTGTATTGGTTCAGACTCTAATACTGGAACAGCCTGAAAATATATGAAGAATAATGAATATCGGTAAGAAAACAGGGTGAAACATAAGTCGTGAACAGTAACACGTTTTTAACTCTATTAACAAATAAATATGAAATGCCCCACAAGTTTCTTAAAAATGCGCATGTTATCTATTTCTTATATGTATTTTTTGGGATATCAAAACGATATCGATAATAAAGGCAAATTAATTGAATAATTTAAATTACCTCTTCAAATTGAAGTAATAAATTCTGTAATTTCGTGCACAAATAAATGATATTTATTACATTTAACGTTTTAATTAGCTTAAATAGCCGTTTTTATTTCTTGAAATCACCTTAAAAATTAGAAAAAGCAAAAAATATATATACAAAAACATGACTTATTCTAAGCAACTTGGGGCATTCAACTGGTAGTTGTTTATAAACAGGGCCCGTAACTTTCATGCCGATGACATCAATTTGACGTCACGCTCCATTTAGGGTGATCCGAAATAGTTTTATTGTTTATTATTAATCATTAGTCGTCAATCATTTTAATCATGTACAAATTACTTCAAAATTAGTATATTTGCACGTGAAATAAATTACACCTACTTGATACGAGAAGCATAAATAAAACTATTTGATTTGTTTTTATACATACATTTTTTTAAATTATATTGTTAACACATTTCAATAATTACGTAGAAAACAGAATTCCTCTTTAACGTACAGCACGTATCAAGTAGGAATTATTTATTTCGCGAGTAAATATGCTACTTTTGAAGATATTTGTACATGATTAAAATGATTGACGACTAATGATTAATAATGAACAATAAAACTATTTCGGATCACCCTAAATGGAGCGTGACGTCAAATTGATGTCATCGGCATGAAAGTTACGGGCCCTGTTTATAAATTTAGAAAAAAGTTACTGTTCACAACTTGTTCACTCTGTAGATACTGTAATAGTAGATTATACACCAAGGGAATAAAGCACTGTATGCCACGGGCTCGACATTGAATCCTGAACGCAACGAAGGACTCACAGTTTTATTCCCGAGCGCAGCGAGAATTAAGACTGAGTCCTGAGTCCTGAGTGCAGTGAGGGATTTAAGCGCCCATGACAAAAACAGTTTTATTCCTGAGGTATATACTCTACTTTTCTCACCTTATGCGAGACAAAAAACGGGCTTAGTAATACTTAGTAGATAATATTTAACATTTCCTCCACTTCGCGCGATCCTGGGCATCATCTACTGTAAGCCCATTCACGACATATAGCCATCGCTTCTTTGGTCTGCCGCGGGGTCGGGGGCCGTCAAGGGCTAGGTTTATTAAGGCATAATTATTATGTTCCCTACGTAGTCAGATGGTCTTAGTGTTAAAGCGTTAATAGTTGACATAAAATATAAGGGCATTTTCACTTCTAGGGACACCCAATTAGCTTTACTCTCACAAAAAAAGTTGACTTCGATATCAGTTTTGTAACGACAATTGAGCATGAAATATTTACTTAAATCCACTATGTTTTTATATTACATTAACGCGTAATATTTCTGGATCAAATGATAAAAAAATATTTTGCTTAATATTTAATGCTTAGTTGTCGTTACAAAACTGACATCGAAGTTAACTTTTTTGTGAGAGTTAAGCTAATTGGGTGTCTTTCGAAGTGAAAATGCCCATAAAGGGCAATATAATATTTAATTAAAGTATGTCCAACTACTCGCCAGTAGATGGTGTTAGTAGTTCTGATTAGTTATTCTTAATGTTAAAAATCACCATAACATTACTAAAATGACCAGGAATTATATTCAATTAGTTCGAAGTTAACACTTCGAAAGTTTGTTTCAATTTACTTATAGCGGATGAGATTATTTTGGATCAAGATGGACGATTTTTTGGGCGTTGCTTCCACATTTTGCATAACGAATTTAGACTATCGTCATAGCAATATAGTGAAATTACATTATCGCCCGGCGGGTGATAATGAAATTTCATACGACATTATAACCCGCTTTTTGCCAAAGGATATAATGTCTTGCTTTTCGGGGGGTTTATACGACGTATAATATAATCCGGCTTTGACGAGCATGAGGTGTGAAATAGTAGATTATACACCAAGGGGATAAAGCTCTTTTTTATGTCACGGGCGAGACATTGAATCCTGAACGTAACGATGGACCCCCAGGTTTACCAGAGTTACAGATTTAATACCCGAGCGAAGCGAGGGAATTAAGACTGAGTCCTGAGTTCAGTGAGGGATTCAAGCGCCCAAGACAAAACATCACATCATCACCATATCAGCCGAAAGACGTCAACTGATGACCTGGTGAAGGTCGCAGGACTAGCAGGGGTCCGCTGGATGCGGGTGGCCCAGGACCGATCATTGTGGCAATTTTTGGGGGAGGCCTATGTTCAGTAGTAGATAATATTTATTGCAGCAAATGAATAGTGTTGCAATTAAATAACTTAAATGTTAAAGCTATAAAATGGATACCGCCACTTGTTTCTACCGGCATAGCCTACTTGATTTAACAAATGAACATCGTGCGAATCTAGTTGGCTGCGGTGCCCGCGGATTCCGTTTTTGAAAATCGAGTGGCGCGCGACGTCGCTCGCGGCTTGGCGGCGCGGATATTCAGTGATTTTTGATATCAGTCTAGATATCAAAAATCATTTCACATACATTATAACTTCTTAGAAATCACATTAGGTACCTAGTTCAAACATTTTTATTAAATTTATTAGGAAAGTCTGTTGATCAACATGTCGTATTTAGTCAGCCTCCGTAGCCTAGTTGGTAGTGACCCTGCCTACGAAGCTGGAGGTTCCGGGTTCGAATCCCGGCGAGGGCATTATTTGTGTAATTATTTATCACAAATATTTGTTCCTTGGTCATGGCTGTCTATGTATTTAAGAATCTATATGTATCTATCTATTATATATATCGTCGCCTGGTACCCACATCACAAGCCTTAATTGAGCTTACCGTGGGACTAGGTCGATTTGTGTAAGATGTCCCAAGATATTTATTTATTATTATTATTTATTTATCAACAAACTTGATGTTATCTTGACACTTGTTACGCATAGCTAATCTACGTAAGCCGCCGAGTTCGCACCGATCCAGTAAACGCAGTCAGCGGGAAAGTGCATGTGACGGAAACACGAGGACTAGCGTCAGCATTATGGACATCGCCGGCCAACACCGGCCTTGCCGCATTCTTGATCCAACTTTGATCGGGTATCATTCATTTTTAATTGTAACTTCTTTGATCTAATTAAATGTATTAAAATAATTTTGGTTTTTTTTGGCGACTTCCGTCTGCAGTAGATATTTTTGGCGCAGTCGGATCGGATTACGTCATAGTTAGAGTCAGTGAATCGATCACGGGCCCCGACGAATCCGGAACTTACGGAAGCTGCAGATCTTGGAGGGAATCAAGACATCGATTCGGCAAGAAAAATCATGCTGTAAGTACTTTGAATCTTTCTTAGTCCTTGTTCCATCCCACTCTTATCCTAATATAACTTAACCGATTAATTACGTTTTAGTAACCTTGACTTTTCGTAGATTTTAGTGTATAACTTATTTTCATAACTGTCGTATTAGCTAACGTTCAAGATTTTCCATCCCAGACAATCCGGAACACCTAGGTTAGACTTAAATAGGACTGCTAGGCGTAGACTCATAGACGAAAGTAGAAACTTAGATAATATAGAAGAAGTAGACGAAATGGCGCAGAACGTAGACACCATTTACAAGTCTCTTAGAGTACTACCCGAATTTGACGGCAACGCGCATGTTTTAACGCGTTTTATTAATCTTTGCGATCAGTTAGTTTTGGCTTATTTTAGGCCAGAACCTGGTAACGAACTAACTAATTTAGCCCTTATTAACGGTATCCTAAATAAGGTAACAGGCAACGCGGCCAGACTTATAAACACTAATGGAATACAGAGTTCTTGGCTAGGCATTAGAAGCGCGCTTGTAAATAATTTCGCGGATCATCGAGATGAAACCGCCCTGTATAATGATTTGTCCTTGCAGACTCAAGGGTCTACTACCCCGCAGGAATTTTATGAAAAATGTCAAAATTTATTCAGTACAATTATGACGTATGTGTCTTTAAATGAGACAGTACAGACAACTATAGATGCAAAACGTGATCTCTACCAAAAACTAACTCTTCAAGCTTATTTGCGAGGCCTTAAAGACCCCTTAGGAGCTAGGATTAGGTGTATGCGCCCTGAAACAATGGAAAAAGCGCTTCAATTTGTTCAGGAGGAGATGAACACTCTTTATATGCAGCAGCGTAGTGATAGCGGATCGAGTAAAAAAGAGTGGCAGCAACAATCCTCCCATTATAATCGCAATTCAACCCCTTTTAACATGCCAATAAGACAGCCTGCTTTTAACATGCCTGGTCCTTCTAGAACAAACTTAGCACCGCCTCAGCCCTTCCAAGGTTGGAGACCTAACTTTGTACCTCAGGTGCAACCACCCCGTGGCCCTAGCCGTACGCAGCAGATTATGCGGGCTCCTCCCCAAAACTACAACCCCCAAAGTAACGTGTTTAGAATGCCTAATAGGTTTCAACCCCAGCAACAACCCCAAAATCGACCCCGTCCAATGAGTGGGGTTAGCCACTTTGTCCCGAGGACCCTGCAACCTACCACCCCAGGTGGGCAAAATTTAAGTACATTCACTAATCCACCCCCTAGTAACTACTTCAGGACCCGAGAGGTAAATTTTAATGAATTTGGTTACGACTACAACCCCAGCTATGATTACGATTATGGCTACGACCAGGCCAGCTACCCTTATGAGTACCCGGACTGTCCCTATTATGAAGAACCAGTATACTACCCGGAACCAGCCGTTATTGAAGAAGTTGTAGAGTCCGGTACTACCCCTCTAGAGGATGCGAATTATCAGGAGGATTCAAAATCCGAAAAACCAAAATAGAGGTCAACTTCCACATACAACGACGACTAGGCTATATACAGATTGCTAACCCTCCATTGAAATTACTTATAGATACAGGCGCGAATCAGTCATTTATCAGCCCTGATGCAGTTCAAAAATACTTCAGTCATGTGCCGTTAAATTACGAGCCATTCGAGGTAACTAACGTCCACGCCACGAGTAGGAGTGACTATTCCATTACCCTGCCTTGTTTTCCAGAGTTCAACGAACCCGGTAATATAAACTTATTCGTCTATAAGTTTCATAAGTACTTCGATGGCCTGATAGGATTTGATCTTCTGGATGAATGGGGATCTAATATTAATCTCAAGGATAAAATGATAGTGACCCGTGGTGCGTGCGTTCCCCTACAGATGTATGATTCGCGAAATGTAAATTTGTATGAGGAAATCATACCGGCAAACAGTTCCAAACTTATTAGACTACCCGTTAACACGTTAGATGGAGACGTAATCGTTGAACATCAGACAATATGCAACTGTCTGATCGCAAGTTGCTTAACCAAGGTTACTAATAATAGAGGTTGGGTTGAAGTTACTAACCCTTCATGTCATGACGTAATTTTTTCAATGGATAGGCCAGTGGTTGGTGAATTATATAATATTGAAACAGAGTGCATTGAAATTCCATCAGAGCGAGCCCAGGCCGTACTTTCACGCCTGCGTACAGAACACCTAAACCCGGAAGAGCGAGCTAACCTAGAGAAGCTCTGTGCCGAGTATTCTGACGTGTTTTACCTTGAGGGAGAATCTTTGACCTTCATCAACAAGATAAAACACAAAATAAAAACCACCGATGAAATTCCATTGCACACGAAGACGTATAGGTATCCTTATGTCCATAGGCAAGAGGTTAGAGATCAAATCAGTAAGATGCTAGAACAAAACATCATAAGACCCTCGGACTCCGCCTGGAGCTCCCCTATTTGGATCGTACCCAAAAAGGCAGATGCTTCCGGTAAGGTCAAATGGCGTCTTGTCGTGGACTTCAGGAAAGTCAATGAGAAAACGATTGACGACAAATACCCTATCCCTAACATAACAGATGTACTGGACAAACTTGGGAAATGTCAGTATTTTACAACTCTTGATTTGGCCAGCGGATTTTATCAGGTGGAAATGGACCCGGAGGACATCCATAAAACTGCATTTAATGTGGAAAACGGTCATTATGAGTTTTTGAGGATGCCAATGGGATTAAAGAATTCACCGTCAACTTTCCAACGCGTTATGGATAACGTTCTTAGGGATTTGCAAAACCAAGTTTGTCTCGTCTATCTCGATGACATCATCGTATTTAGTACCTCATTGCAGGAACATGTCATTAACCTTGAAAAGGTTTTTAAAAGGCTTAGAGAGTCCAACTTTAAAATCCAGATGGACAAGTCCGAATTTATGAAACTAGAAACCGAATTTTTAGGTCATGTTATCTGCAACGAGGGTGTCAAACCCAATCCTAACAAAATCCAGGCTATCCAGAACTACCCCATACCGACCACCCAAACCGAAATCAAACGTTTTCTTGGACTTCTAGGTTATTATCGAAAATTCATCCCGGACTTTGCACGTGTCACTAAACCACTAACACAATGTTTGAAAAAAGGCTCCAAAATCACTTTAGACAAAAATTATACCGAATGCTTTGAGCGCTGTAAGACCCTTCTTACTAACGACCCCATACTGCAATACCCCGATTTCACAAGGGAATTCTTACTTACAACAGACGCGTCCAATGTAGCCATAGGCGCCATTTTGTCTCAGGGACCCGTAGGGTCTGACAAACCAATTGCATACGCATCTAGAACCCTTAACTCAAGTGAGTGTAATTATAGCACAATAGAAAAAGAGCTTTTAGCAATAGTTTGGGCAACGAAATATTTTAGACCATACCTATTCGGCCGTAAATTTAAAATTCTGACAGATCATAAGCCATTGCAATGGGTTATGAACCTAAAGGAACCCAACTCGAGACTCACAAGGTGGAGACTTAAGCTAAGCGAATACGATTTCACAGTCATATATAAACAGGGCAAGCACAACACCAATGCAGATGCTCTCTCTCGAGTTCAGATCCATAATGAAGAACTTGATAGCATCATAGACGAATTAGTATCCATATTGCCTAATCCCTCTGAGGCAGCACCTGCATTAGATGATTCTAGAATCATCACAGCAGAACCTGAAGATGATTCCAGAACCATTACCGTCCATACAGATAATGAAAATCCTATCCTGGAGATCCCTATTTCAGATGACCCGCTTAACAAATTTACTAAACAACTAATCTTAAACGTAGTAAATGACATAAAGGGTAGGCCAATAATAACTAAGCCTTTTGATATTCACACACGGATCTCTGTTCAAGTGTCTGAATCCAATTTGGAGGAGGACGTAGTAAATGCCATCAAGGAATACGTAAACCCTAAAATCAAGACGGGCTTGTACATTAACCCCCCTCTTTTAATGTACAGTATTGTTCCAATAATACAGAGAACGTTCAAGAATTCATCCTTTAACCTAACTCTAACAAAAAAGGAAGTTAAGAACGTTCGTGAATATCTTAAGCAACAGGAGATTATCAACCGGTATCACACAGGTAAAACTAATCACAGAGGCATAAGTGAAACCTTCTTAGCCTTGTCCTTCAAATACTTCTGGCCTAAAATGAAGGATAACATTACCAAATTCATCAACGAGTGCACCGTGTGCGGTCAAGCCAAATACGACCGTAACCCTATAAAACAACAGTTCAAGGTTGTTCCCACTGCCACGAAACCTCTCGAATTACTCCACTTAGATTTACTTACTATCCAGAATGAAAAATACCTTACCCTAGTGGACGCTTTCTCTAAATACGCTCAAGCATACCACTTACGAGACGGAACCGCTTTAAGCATAGTACAGGGTTTGCTTAATTATTTCACTCATCACCAGGTTCCCTTAACCATAGTAACTGACAACGGCCCCGAATTTACTAATCAGCTGTTAGCTGAATTCGTCCGGACCCATAAAATCCATCATCACAGAGTAGCCCCTCATTCACCTAACGAGAATGGAATAGTAGAGAGGTTCCACTCCACCATATTAGAGCACCTCCGCATACTAAAGATTACCCATAAAACAGAATCAGTAGTAAACTTAATGCCCTACGCCCTTCTGGCTTATAATGGTAGTATTCATAGCCTCACAAAGTGTAAACCCAGTGAAGTCATGTCTGGTCACTTTGATCCTCGCGATCCTTTCGATATAGATATTTCAGCTCAACTCCTGCAACAGTATATGGTTAATCATAAAGAAAAAATGACCACGGCGTACAATGCAATACATGAAGTTTCTCTCTCCTCACGTGACAGACTCATTACGAACTGTAACAAAAATCGAGAGCCGGAAGTTGAGTATCCACCAGAACAACAGATATTTGTAAAAAACCCATTAGCGTCTCGTCAAAAATTAGCACCCCGTTATACCCATGACGTAGTTATGGCTAACCTCCCGATTCACATCTATACTAAAAAGAAACGAGGGCCAGTCGCCAAAGCCAGATTAAAAAGAGTCCCTAAATCCAGCCAATTGTTACAGGACGCTCCTGATTCTCCATCTCCTCCTGCGGACAACTTTAATGCAGGAAATAAAACTTAAAAGTCTTGACGAAGGTCCCGGCATTTTACCCTTCAAGTTAGGGACCGGTAGAATGATATCTCATTACCACTCCTTCTTGCAGCATATCGATCTTCAAGACCTTAAAAGCAAAATCCATTCTGTTAGAGACCAACTGGATACAATAAGTCCGGAACTGCACAATAAAACTAATTCTTTGTTTGAACCACATGTACTGTACCTCAGAAATAAGCTTGACATTTTACTTGAACAAATAGAAACATTCGAGGCCATCCGGGTGAAAAGAGGACTAGTTGATGGTCTCGGATCCGTCATAAAGAGTGTTACTGGTAACCTTGATTATACAGATGCCGTTCATTACAATGAAATCCTTAAGTCTTTGCAGGACAATCAAAATAACCTTATATTCCAGTTCAATAGCCACGTCAGCCTTTCCAAAAATTTGACTAATGAATATACAAAAGTAATAAGCAACATAGTAACTAATCAAGACAAGATGAGCGTCTTATTAGATAAAATCAAACGGACTGATGCAACTAGAGACCATGACCTTGTTAAATATGCGCACTTCGCCCAAGTCCTTATAATACTTAGCGATAACGCAGATTCTCAGATCTCACAAGAGCTTCTTAAATTACAAAACAATTTGGCATTCATTAGAACTTCTACTATGCACCACTCAGTGTTAAGCTTAAATGCATTGCGTTCTATCTTAAGCAAACTAAACTCGATTTATGACACAGAAAGAGTTATGAATCTAGATGTTAGAGAATATTATGATATAATTAGGTTAGGATCATATTACGTAGATAACGAGATAGTTATAGTCTATAAATTCCCTATAGTAGCGGTACCCATCTATGAAATATACAAACTAGCCATAGTTCCGAATAAATACCATGAGATCCTCACTCCTCCAAGCCCGATCCTTGCCCTCCATGAGAAAGAATTCAAGTACATAGAGGCTGAATGCCCGAAGACCAGTAAATGGTACTTATGTGAAGAAAAACGCAGTTTGCAGAGCCGAACGTCAGAAGACTGCATCCAGCAACTCATCACTAATCAACAGCGAAGCGCCACCTGTCACCCTACCTCGGTGACACTCAAGACACCAGCCTACGAAGAACTCGATGAGAAGCACTATACAGTCAGCTTTCCAGTTCCAACCAAGATTCATCTCTCCTGCGGACAACATCTCTACGAAACTTTACATGGCAGTTATCTGGCCATCATACCACACCAGTGCCACCTAGAGACACCGCAGTTCCTAATCTCCAATGTCAACGACCGAATCAGAGGCCAAGCACTTAAGATAATGGATCTACCCAGCAGCATCGACTACAGCTCATCTCCAGATACCTCACCACTAAGACTAAACTCTATCAACCTGAACAACCTTCATCAGATCAGCACGAAAATCTCCATGGAACCCTCTATAAAGTCAAACAGGGACTCCGACTACAGTCTGTATCACACCACCATCCCGATGTATGCAGCCGTTATAATTGCCTGCGTGCTAGCCAGCAGCCTGTACTACTACAATCGACACCCAAAACGAACAGAAACCCCGGCCCAGAACCTGAATGAAGATTTGGACTTAGCCACATATGTGATACCAAGGGTTGATCTCAACCAACCCCCAGCTCAATTTACGACCAAGGTCTTCAATAGTCGCTGTTCTACGGGTGGAGGTGTTACGCATAGCTAATCTACGTAAGCCGCCGAGTTCGCACCGATCCAGTAAACGCAGTCAGCGGGAAAGTGCATGTGACGGAAACACGAGGACTAGCGTCAGCATTATGGACATCGCCGGCCAACACCGGCCTTGCCGCATTCTTGATCCAACTTTGATCGGGTATCATTCATTTTTAATTGTAACTTCTTTGATCTAATTAAATGTATTAAAATAATTTTGGTTTTTTTTGCGACTTTCGTCTGCAGTAGATATTTTTCACTTCAACTCAATCAATGTGAAGTTTTCAATCGGTACATAAACAAAACGTTTATCTGATTCCGCCTTCTTAGTTAACACAAAATTACCTAGCGCTTAATCGTCTCTGTCGCACTTATAAGAAGGAATGACAAAGACGGAAAACTACAATACGCTACTGAGCGATAGCGATTGGCAACTTGGCTAGGCACCCTGGGCTGTTAAGTCCTTTTCTTATGTCATGATTTTTGATGGAATTGTCAACGAAAAGTGTCACCGACATGTAGGATGTAAATAGGTACCTAATTGTAATTGTCAGGATGTCACTAAGAGCGAGATTTCAATGAAATCATATGACAGTTGTTAGGTTTAATTTATTTATTACTGATACATTACGTGCCCAATTAATTTGTATGATTTTTTTTAATACTTTAACTAAATATGCTAATTTCAGTTCATAAATAAAGACTTGTACTTTCACCCCTTAAAAGCAATGCCGTTATGAAAGACACACACTGTATATTTGTATTAGTCTTGGTCCACGGAGCAAAACAGACCTAAACGCATGTGTGTAAAATTAGATTTCAGTTTTGACATTTTGTTGACATGGCGTGTGAGTATTTGACGTGGTCAAAAAGGAAAAAAAATACACTATATCTACTTACGTTTTTGTAAAAAAAAGACTCATCACAAAATGTTACACTTTATGACTAGGGTTTGGTCGACGCGGATTCGTAGAAAAGAAAAGTAAAGTTTACTATTTCGTTCCCCGACGGGATTTTTCAGCGACTTGTAGTGAACCCATGCTCCTCTGTGCGTTATGTCGTTTCATCTTAAAATCTCAAGATCCTCAAATTTAAACTCATATCGGATTTTTAATGAAGGTCTGATATGTGTCAAAGACGTCAAATACTATGGAAAGTATTTGTTTATTTTGTTCATACTTGATACACTGCTATTATTTTGCACACAACTGTATTAACTGTTTGGACATAATTATTGACTTCTTGGACACAGTGCTTTGGAAGGATTTGATAAGATAGCCCTTTGTTTTGATAGAATTCAATGGTAAATATTAAACAATTTTAATGTTTACAAAATAATATATTGTATTTTCCGAATCAGAATACAATAATCAATGTGCTCTTAGAAGGCTAGCAAATCAATTAACAAATAATTGAGCAAGTTGAACAAACATAATTATGTTTCTAATGAGTAAGAAACAAGAACCGACATGCAGGTTTTGCCAGGAATCAGAGGAAACTGCTATGCACATCCTCTGCTCCTGCGGACCACTAATGTACAAAAGAAGTATTCACCTAAAGCTTGTCCCAGAAAAATATGTCGCCAATTAGTTTGTATGCAATCGTAAATACAGTTAAGGGTATTTTTTTTTCGTAACGGTTTATTAAAAAAAGAGGAAAAGAAACGAGATTTTTGTAATATTTTTGTCCTATTGTATATTCATCCAGATATTTCGTAATTTTATCTTGATACCGGCCATCAGGTTTTGTACATCAGTGTCTGTTATTAATTTTGAACCTTCATTCCTTTTTCTCTTGAAGTTTTCCACCGATGTGGCGTTATTTTTATGCTTTAAGAGCCTTGCTTCATACGAGCCCAATATTTTTTGATGGGTCTTAATTCGGGGCAGTTTGGCGGATTCTGGTATTTTTCTACAAATTCGACGTTATTGTCTTTGTACCACTTTATGACTTTTTTGAAATAGTGGCACGAAGCCAGTTCAGGCCAAAAGAGAACGGGCTTATTGTGTCGCTTAACCTTTTGAACGCCGCTTGGGATGTCATCGGACGTGCCCGTGTCGCCGCCTATACTAAGTTATAACAAACTGCGTAGTGCTTGCCACATAACTTACGATGAAATATTTTATTGTTTATAGTTTACTGTGATTAACTTCGTTTTTTACCACCTTGTCATTAAATATTATATTATTATAATTAAATCACGTTTACAAATGTCTTTTTTTTGTTTCGTCCCTTTTATTAATGGTTTGAATCTGTGAATTTTGCCAGCTATGCAAATTTATTGATGGACGTTGCTACATCACTATTATTTCTCATTTCGTATCTGTGACGTCATGAGCGGTCTACTATTTCAGACATTGGCGAAGGCTTGATTGTTTTTTCGTTGATAAGTTGGCACTAGTAGGGAGAGGATTGATCGCATTAGAAACGTTTCGAATCTGAAAATTTCAACGTTGTTTGGCTTAATAAATCATATAATTTTACAATTCTTTTGATAAATAAATATTGTAAGCTCAACATTATAGTACTCAAATTGTTTAAACTACTAAACAGTACCAATCTTATATATTTTGTTGACTGAACATAATTTTGAAATATCGAGTAATCCACATCACTAAAATTTTCTATTTTACATCTTTGACGTCACATGCGGTCTCATTTTTAAGACGATGGCGTAGTCTGTGTTAATTATTATAGCGGAATACAATGACTTGGTAGGGGTTACCGATGAATCACGATAACAGAGTCTTCTCTTATTTATCGATTCAAATATTCTACCATCTATAAAAACAGACTTCACTGATAAACCCTGGTAGGTAGGCACTAATACAATTCAAATATATTTATTTCTAAGTTCAACTTTGAAAACTTCCAAGGACTCAAATATGTCAAAATGTCCAAGGGTCAAAACATCCATGGAATCAAAATGTCCAAAGAGTGAATGGTATCACAATGACAAGGATTAGGTACTCTATCATGTACCGCGAGGCCATCACGGCATGTCGTGTTGAGCGTCAAGTTTCCAGACACTGAACGTGCACCTAGAACTGCCGAAGGAGTATCTACATGGCAATTGCGTATGAAGCAAATGTATCAACACTTGGTGTGGCTACTTAAGTCATTGGGTAACTTGATTCAGTTAAGGACAGATTCTGGTTACGGCAGATTATTTTTATGACAGATTCGAAATCTTCATTTTCGTCCGCTCCTTCTAAAATTCTAAATAATTCTTCAGCGGACGATATTGTAGACGATGTACTAGACAACTTATGTCATAATTTTATAAGAACATATCGAAGTGATCAAATAGGTTAGCTAAGTAAGGTCAGTCGCATGCATAAATCTTACGTCGTAAATCTAAATATCGAATGAGAAAGTCGACGTAGATATGCCAATACCAATCATCGTCACATCACTAGTGTCTTTTATATAAGACTTTGGCTACCAGACTTGGGGTAAAATCATACATAATCTAATGGTATAATTGAAGTTTATTTTTATCTAGAAAATATAATAAAATCAACAGATCAGTCCCACTGTTACTTAATCAATAATTACTGCGACTTACTTATGCAAAGAACCAAAGTAAGCTCTGTAAAAGTAAAGAATATCTTGAGAAAAACATGAAAAAAATTGTCTTATTTATCAGACTGCGGCGATACGAGCTGGGTATTGATTGTCTGATATATCAGACTACGGCGGTCAAAAGGTTAATGAACGGCAACAATCGCTTTTCCATACACTCTTTGAGGTATATATCGCCGTTCATAGTTCCGTTAACAAAGTATGGAGTGCTACGTTTGCCACATGAACATATCGCTTGCCACACGAGAACTTTCTTCGCAAATTTATCTGTTATTATTACCTTGTACACTTAATCGACAGTTTTTCTATCAGTTCCCGAATAATAGTGGTATCCTGGCAGTGATCTAAAGTCAAGCTTGCAATATGTCTCATCATCCATCACAATCCAGAACTTTTTGTCGTTAATTTTGAATAGAGTTTTCTCGATCTTGCTTTAGCGTCAGTTTCCTGTTTTGCATTTATATTAGGCACCTTTGTTTGCGTGAAATACTTTATAGAATTGTTTTTCTTTACCCATTGCACAGTTAATTTAGATGTTTTAAACTTTTTACCTAAATCTCTTACACATAGTCTCGGGTTTTTAAGCAAAGCACCTATGCTAGCTTTCTCAATATTTTTTTTAAAAACCCTGTTTTCTGACCACCTCCTGGCAGTTGTCGAATACAGCCAGTCTCTCTATATCGTTTCAGCTCCCTTTGGACAGTTCTTACAGACGTATTTAGTTCCACTGCCACTTTTTTCACTGAATTACCTTGATTAACATATTTGTACAATATTTGCTCATGAAGTTTTTTCTGACGAGACTACATCTTTCAGAATATTTATTTATTTATTTATTTAACCTTTATTGCACAGTTACAAAAAAAATAAAAGTACAAATGGCGGACTTAATGCCTTAAGGCATTCTCTACCAGTCAACCATTGGGTCAAACAGAAAACTTACATTTGGTGCGGAATAAATAAAAAGAGAAATAAACATTAAAGTCACAAAACAAGTAATATTTTGTTTATCGTATAAAATACATACATATATTTACATATATACATAAAAAACATAATAATAAAAACAATGTACCCATGCACAACCACAACACCCACTATGACCCTTGATGTACGCGAAGCAGATGTTCACGTAATTTGCGTTTAAAAGAAAATTTGCTCTGCGCTTGACGAATTACTAGAATATGAATGTGATTAACTTTTTTCGAATATTAAATAAAAAACCGATATACTTTTAACGTATATCCAGGCAGCCACAGCCCTTCCGATTGAAACCTGACCTATAACCTCTGTTTAAACCAGCGACATTTTTTTCTGGGACAAGCTTTAGGTAGGCAGGTACTTGAACCTCACGAGGTACAGAATATTACAGCCCAAAGAATCTGGAACTTCCTAGACTCAACGGGTATTAGTAATGAACTATAAACCAGGGCTGTCACAATATAACGCAACCGGTCGATGCGGCAAATTTTCTAGCCCTTATCTACAATAAATACCAAATAATAATAACAGATGTGGTAACATAGTGTTTAGTCACCTGTTTACAGCGGTGCATGCAGGAGCAATGGTGGCGCAGCATTGGCTCCGCGCCCACCACCATCTGTTGGTGCTTGTTGCTCTGCTCACTCTGCACACAAACAAATGATACATGTGGTGTAGAAAAAAAATATTTCGAAAGCCAATAACACCGCCGAGTCGTCAACTTCACGTACGGTACGGTACGTAGCCAAAAGGCCAATCGCTAACATTCATTCGTGAATTGTGAACGAAACCAATTGTCTTTATCACACTAATAAAAAGCGTGACTAAGAGAAAACGCTACTGAGCGTTGGCGATTCCCAACGGCTACGCACTCTGGTTAAATCTATTTGGAGTAAGTCCAATTGAAAGCTGTTTTAAGGAAAGGCAAGTAATTTAATTAAGTATAATTAATTAAATATAGCATTATTAGAATAGTGTTTCAATTGGCTAATAATTGGACGTAGTACTACAAATAGGAACCAATCCACACGAATTGTCACTTTAAAGATTGACTTGTTTGTTTTGATTTAAGGTGTTCCAATTCCAAGAATGCCACTAAGGAGTGCTTGATAACTTTATTCACATGTCACACAACTCCCCAGGGGAGTTATTCACTATACAATTAACGCCGGCTGGCATGCAGGAATAGCCTTTGTTTTTGTCCTGGCACTGCAAATAGTATAGTGATAAAATCCCCCACGGAGTCTGTGGCATGTGAACAAAATTACCGATAACTCCCCAGTGGCACTCGCATTGAATGTCTTAAATAAATGAGTGTGAGTATGAATAATTTTTTTTTTTAGATTCATGGCAAATGTCGACTCTATAGCTTGCTATTAGTCTTACCATGCAGTGACAAATTCAACCCCTGGTTATATGCAATCAAAAATATTTAAAATAAACACCTGCTGATTAGCAATAATCACATCTTCATTACAGGCAGTTTAAACAAGCATAAAATATGCAGGTGTTTTACACAAAAGTTCTATACATATAAACACATACACGATTGCCTGGGGTCGAAATTCTAGTGGCATTTTTAAGCTGTCATAGGGACTTCTTATTTATGGAATACTAATTTACATTTTACAATTATATACTTTATCAAGAGATTATAACTTCTAGTGTCCAGTCATAGTAAAATAATTGCAGTTATTGTTAAAAACTTAATTCTGGAAATCTCTTACCATTTCAACAAAATTTGGGTCAGTGTAGTTATTCAGTTCGTTAGCCATGTTCACAGCGTCAGAGAGCTTTTCATGTCCCACTGTAGCATTGCTCACGGCTTGTGCGGCGTTTAATAAATGGCTGGTAGCAGAATCTCCCTGTTGCCCGTCTGGAGTTGAACTCACAGTTAAACCCAATTTGGCTTCAAGTTGTTCAATTCTATTTTGTAAAACAGTGATGGGATCCATTTTATAAATTAACGAAACAATTGGATACGAAACAAATAAGTAATAGGAATTACTTATTAAAAAAAACACTGGTAGTATAATATAAGTGGTATAAAGTTACAGAATGCGTCCTGAATCATCTAAATTCTTTTCTTGAATTATTTTTTTCATCTGACAGTGACACTAACAAAAAAAAACAGTTCCATTTCCATTTGTGTTTCCAGCCATGGGCAAAGAGTAGTATAATGGCGCCGGCACACGCTCGCCAGTTCGCCACATGGTACTCTATTTTTTTTTTGGTACAGATCAGAGTAGAGTATTATAGAGTAAAATATTCTTTGGTTTTTAACTCATAATAGTCATAATAACATCATTAGTAGGTACACCTGCCAGATTAGTACGTTTTCACATGCGCGTTTCGACTCGCGGCCTCGCGGGGGAGCAAGACATAACAACCTTTTTCCCAATTTCCGTAGCACAAAATGACACGCATCACATGCAGTTACACAGCCCACACTTGGCCCATACTCGAAGAAATTTTTAATTCAAAGACGAAACTAGTATATGAATATATGAATGCAAAATAATTTGACGTCGTTGCATCTTTCATCGTTCAGTCAGGCAGTATGGCTTAGCGCTTTCGGCTGACAACAAAAACAACAGTTATGTCAGTTATTAACTGTCATTATCGGTGACGTCAGTGTCAAGAGTCTAACAAAAAACATGATGAAATAATACCCAAAGAGAATTGTAATCACTACGTTTTATACAATATCATCTTAATATTCCTAATCGACCTACTCATTGTATCTTCTTGTTGTGTAGAAAATCCACGAAAAGTTTATACAGTCATTTAAATATATGTTATGAATTAACTTTTCACCGATCGTTGAATCAAGATAATTTAAATATCAGTCATGGATGAAGAATTAGGAGAATTAACGCAAGAGAATTTTGATTTACCGCCAGTAAAATACGAATGTAAGTCGTAGTCTTATCTTAACGACTGGATTTAAAGGAAATACGCTTAAACAAGCAATTATTGTACATTTCATCCATGGTTCTTGGCAACAACTGTAAATATTATGATGAAATTGACTGTACAGTAAATAACGCGTCAATACATATAAGGCACCTCTAGCTTTGGTCATGTTTAGTTTAACTATTTAGTGTATTATTATTTTTTTTTTGTTTTATTTTTGTCTAGTTTAATGATGTCATACTGGACCTGGGCTCACATGTGAATGGCCTGGATGGAAGACCAGTGCTACCATTTTAAGCTAGGCTCAATCAACCATGGGCGTCTGATTTGTAAATAGCTCTTTCACTAAAATCTTCAGTGACACTGAATAGAATTGTATTTTCTGGTTCACTTATTATTATTCTGGTTATCTTGTAGAATTTTATTTGACATAAATTCGATTTGTGGAATAATTTATGGCAGAGGTAATATTTGGTAGAATGACCTTCTGCATAGTGCTTTTTGGCATAAGTAATTCCGCAGATTCTCAAAATTCATAATGTTACATTGGCATAATGATGTTGCATCTTAATCAAATAAACATACACAATGTGAATACATGCCGATAATTTCTATCTGTAATATGATTTTTTTTAATACTGTATAGTTAAAATAATATTTAAAAGACCATAAACTAACCAACGCTTGTGACAGTATACGAGCATAATTTAATTTTATTAGTTATCCCGAAATTGCATAGAGCTGGCAAATTCATATATACACCGTGTTTTTATTGATTTCCGTTAAATTAAAGGGAAGCTTATTTAGGTCAGGTAATCAATTTCTCTAAGAAACTAGTATCTTAACTCTTACTGTTATTGAGTTATTAAAAAAATAAGTTTATTGACTGAACAAGTGTATTGCAACCTTTATTACATCCGAATGCTACTTATTTTAACATGTGCCGTCAGTTACCTGAAATTAACTTTTGTGTTATTTTTTTTTACTTCTGTTATAAGTTAGTTACGTTACGTATCAAGCAGCCTGTTAAATTTAGCGGCATTAAAAAAAAAAAGGTGTATATATTGATTCCTATCAAAAGGGTTGAAACTATCTATAAAAAATATGTATATATACATATATGTATATATTTACACCTATAAAATAACTGATCCCTTTGGATAGAAAGTTACACAATGTTTATGTTGACAAGATAAATTATTATGTATTTAGCAGTAGACTTCATGTAGTCAAGATTAACATGCCAAAATGACCTGCCTTACCTGGTAGCAGATATTCCTATATGTAACACCTGCTGTGTGGTGACGTCGGCCGTGTGGTGACGGCAGGAAGAATACATTTGTCACTACCCCAACTCCTCTATCGGGTGTCGTAAGAGTCGACTAAAGGATTGAAGTGTCACTGTCCACTATTTGACAAAATATTGATGATGGGCAGCAGCGTCATCATAGTGGACACATTACTGCGATCGCCAATCCGCTTGCCCAGCGTGGCGATTATGGGCATTTACCTCCTAATGCGTCTATGCGCATAGTTAATAGGAGAGGCCTACGTCCAGCAGTGGACTTTCATAGGCTGATGATGAACACCTGCTGCCATATACCTATATGTCAGTTAATTATTTCATAACTATAGCTCTCATTTCCAAACTAACTAAATATTTGTATGGTTGCAGATTTGGATCACACTGCTGATGTACAGTAAGTACTCATATTATAATCAAATTAGGTATTTCTGAATTTTAGTTACTTTAAACATTCATTAATGTGTATCAACTATCAACTAAGCCTGGCACAATAAGGCAATCGTTTTTGGGGGCGTTTTTGAGCTGGCATTAAACATCCGATATACACCGTGTTTTTATTGATTTCCGTAAATTGGACAGGTTACTTGGGACATTAATAAAAATTGCCTGGTATACCGGCTTTTGTTAATTTCGTAAAAAAAATTTTTTGGTCGTTTTCATACATAATAATTGTAATGGCTAGTGTGAGAGAACCTTAAAAATAAGATCTCAGGCGACTGACTGCTCCTGACGGCACATGTCAAAATAAGTAGCATTAGGATGTAATAAAGGTTGCAATACACTTGTTCAGTCATTAAACTTATTTTTTTAATAACTCAATAACAGTAAGAGTTAAGACACTAGTTTCTTAAGGTGCGTTCAAACTAAAAGAGCATTCGCTGTTCTAACCTCCCACTCTACGAAATTCTATCGGTATACAAAACGTGATTGGTTGATTTCGTAGAACGGGCGCTAGAACAGCGAATGCTCTTTTAGGTTAAACGCACCTTTAGAGAAATTGATTATTTTTGACCTGAATAAGCTTCCCTTAAATTTAACGGAAATCAATAAAAACACGGTGTATATTTATTTTTGCAGCTACTTGGTATTTATGTATTAGTATCAATATAATAACCGGCCAGGAGCATGTCGTGTAGGTAGATCGTATCTTAACATGGATTCCATAGTAAGATACGACGTTACGAAAAATATTTCAGAGACTTCTCGGACTGCTTGTAACTTTTTTTGTTTGTGTGGTACGGGATCATGGCGTTCAGCCACACTAAAATGTAACTTCTGCTGCCTTTCAAATTGACCAATGAGAACGTGTTATTTGTAAAACTCAATTCAACAATTATTTGTAACAACATGTATTATTTTCGAGGGGCCGCACATAGTGTGCCACTAAGAGGGATATACATAGTCACAGACTACTAAGAAGATACTACGTATAGTGACGTATTCAACGCATTTGTCTGGCACTTAGATTTAGCATCTACGTGCCACACACACAAAAAATAGTGGCACAGTGATAAGGACGGACGATTATCGTTCCTTTTCACTTCCACTAGTAAAAAGTTTCATAAGACCATCCCTTTCGTTCTTGCTATTATTATTACGTTGTCAAATCCATATCCATATTCTATATCCATGATTATTTTACTGTACTCGAGGGGCCGCACATAGTGTGCCACTAAGAGGGATAGACATAGTCACTTACTACTAAGAAGAAAGTGCCACACAGGCACTTAGTGACGTATTCAACGCATTTGTCTGGCACTTACATTTAGCATCTAATGCACACACACACAAAAAATAGTGGCACAGTGATAAGGACGGACGATTATCGTTCCTTTTCACTTCCACTAGTAAAAAGTTTCATAAGACCATCCCTTTCGTTCTTGCTATTATTATAACGTTGTCAAATCCATATTAATCCTACATTCATGACTGTACTGCACCACAGATTAAATATAAAAGTTACATTGCACTGCGATCTCATACGTTTAGTGCGTTAAGACTAATGCAGCGTTTTTATTTTTTTATGTTTTTGCTCTGGCCACTAAGAAATAACTAGTTTAAAAAAATCGGCCGAAAGCATGTCGGGCCATGCTCAGTGTAGGATCCGCAGTTATTCAAAAACGGCTGGGCCGATTATGTTCGAAATAGTTTTGTTTAAGTATTCTATAATAATATACATACACAGCCTGCTAAGTTTGGTTTCCCGACGTCTTTAGTAATGTAGTATTAATCAAAACTTCCATAACCTTCCTTTATTTTCAGATTACATGCCTGGGGCGACAGCCTAAAAGAAGCTTTTGAGCAATGTGGAATGGCAATGTTTGGCTACATGACGGAACTGAACTATGTTACCATCAGAGAGGTGCACACCATCGAAGCCAATGCTGATGACATGATGGGCCTGTTATATCATTTTCTAGATGAGCTTTTGTTTTTGTTTTCAGTTGAACCATTTCTAATTTGTAAGAAACTTGTGATTACCGAGTTCAATGTAGAAGAGTTTCGGATAGTTTGTAAGTGTTACGGTGAAGAGTTTCAGATCGGAAAACATCCCCAGGGGACAGAAGTAAAAGCTATAACCTATTCTGCTATGCAAATTATTGATGAATCAAAAGATAATAAATATGAAGTATTTGTTATTATTGATATCTGAATAAAACTGATTGCTTTTGTATGATTGCTATATATTTTTTAATTCTTTACACTTTTCCCGTACGCTGGCCTGCTGAGCGGCTGCTGCGGCTGCTGAGCACCTACCTATAAATAGATCAAAATGAGAGACATTTTAAAGATGTGAGGTGTTGACGTAACAAATAGACGACGTTACTAGACGAATTCCGGACTTTGTATGAAGAAATAATTCCTAAAATAAATAATACATATCAAGCGACAATCTTACACAAATCGCACCTAGTCCATACCTAATAGATTGATACATATACAGGGTTGCCCGCGAGGAAAGGGAAACAATTCAACAGCGGAATTCTGACCAAATTTGAAGTTGAAAATGTCATATGAAGTTTTCTGGCGTCAGTCCATTTTAAGAAAAAAATGTTTTTTTCTTAAAACCGTTTTAGACCGTTACGATGATAAACGCATTTTAGGAAACGATTTTGCCACCATGTTGTCTTAGTCTTGTCACATTTAATTGACTGAAATCAAATGAACAATAAATATTTTTAATTACCTAGCAAATGTCAAAAGAAAAACTTTAAAGTGCATTTTTTGCGATAGTTTGATTAATAAAATCCTTTTTTTTGTGTATTAAGACATTCAAAACATCAAAAAAGACTTTAAAAAAAATAGTTTTTTTGCGGATTTGACCAAATTGCTTCTTTTAGTCTCAGGAATATGCTGTTATTTTTTTTGCGGATTTGACCAAAGTGCTTGTTTTAGTCTCAGGAATATGCTGTTAGAATTTTTCCCTTTCCTCGTGGGCATTGTAGATACATAATTAAATACATAGAAAATAACCATGTGACCATGACTGAGGATTAAATATTTTTGTGATAGGTAAATATGGATACGGACTGGCTGGAATAAGGACGACGATAATATATGTCTCGAGCTTCACCGGAATTCGAACCCGCGGGTTGACTGAAAAAACAGCGTACAATATTACGCGTTCTAATAGACGGCACCACACACAATCTGCGACAGGAGTAATGAACTGTCAATACTTCCAGAGAGGATATCGTACAGTACACACATATCGAGCAGAAGACGTCTGTTGTCAAGACTCAGCAAGGGGTGACGACAATACCTGGGTCGCGTTTTATAAAGTCAGAATTTACAATTTCGCTGTTTGCCTCTCTAACGCACTCACATATTGGCTAGAAAGAGAGGCAAACAGCGAAATTGTAACTTTATAAAACGCGACCCTGGACTCATAATTACTATCCCATGTTTTAGTGCGGAAGTTCATGTGGCGCAAGAAACACCGCTGAATTTTTTCAATTTTATCTTTGTAGATACGGTAATGAGGAGACCAAATACAGCTGGCATACTCTAGCACGCTTCTGATGAGTTCTGACATAGGCGTAATAGACTGCTTTGATGCAAGCCACGTCATAGAAGTCGCTACCATTCTTATAAGCGCGGTTTACAATACTATCAATATGTTGGTCATAGCTTAATTTAGAGTCGAGTTTACTTTTACTCCAAGTTTACTTTTTACACGTTCTATGGCTTCACCGCCAATATTATATTGGTAATATATTGGACAAGGACTGCGCGTAAAAAAATATGGGCACATCTTTTTATGTTAAAATTTGCTAATTTCGGGGATATTTCTCTGTCACTCTAATGACGCCTTCGTTGGAGTGACAGAGACTGCGTTCGAATGACGTCATTAGGTTTCTTTCCGTTGTATGTGGCACGGTACGACCAAGCGTCTTTTTTCCCGTTACATTACCGTCCATTACTATGAAATGTATATTGTAATCGATAAGTGTTTACAGACCATAATTCCGTAAATATAAGACATATCAGAAAACTTTTAACTGATATCGAAAGTACGTTACCCAACGAGTAAAATTACATTAATAACTTTTCTAAATAGATGAAGTAATATTAAAAATACTAATTTAAAATGCTCCCATACATTTAGTATGACGACTTACAGCCTTAAAGAATGTCGGGTGTCGTAAGAGATAAAACTGTTAGAGATTCGTTATTTGTACGAATACATGGTAATAAAATAATACTATCGTTCATGAAATAATTAATCTAACATTTATTCTTAAATGAAAAAATATTATGTTTACAAAATACTAAATATTACTAAATGTATGGAAGGGTTTGAAATTAATATTTGGGATATTTCTATTTTATTTCAAAAAAAAGTTATTAGTGTAATTTCATTCGTTAGGTAACTTACTTTCGATATCAGTTATGTTATAAGTTTTCTGACATCTCGCATATTTACGGAATTACGGCCTGTAAACACTTATCGATATATATAAGGTCCTAATTTATTAGTTGCAGATATTTTAACACATGATACTTTACATTAAAATAATTAACATTAAATATAAATTAAGAAATCTTTTCATGTAATTTTTTTGATTTAATTTTCCTAACAAAAAAAATAATTATAATATTGCCTAAAAAAATCATCATGTGCATTATCACATGTCACAATAACACTGTCTGTCATGTCATCAAACGACACAATCCAACGGAAAATAACATGACATTGACAATTAAGTATTTAATTTATCGACGTGAAGTGGCCAGTTCCAGTTGAGTGGTATACGTAAAAGAGGTACTAGAATCTGTTCAATAAGTTTTCATTTAATAATCACATAAACAGGGTGTTTTTACGTAGCAAATTTGTTTTTCCGTTTCCTCCAAAAAAACATCGTAAAAGCTATAATGTTTCATGGTTTAATATACTCCGGAGACCGAGTACTATCAGCTGTAAAAATATCTGCATCTAATAAATTAGGACCTTATATATAATATTATATGCCTTCAGGTTCCCCGATTCGGAAATCGCAATACGAAATACCGGGGTGAAATAGGGTAAATGATGGGGTAATTATTCCTACATGGTATCACTGCTCACTCTATGTCTTCTAGTCATAAAAAAAAAAGTCTAGTCTATAGTCTATCCCTCGGCACCATAGACAAATATATATAATCTAACCTATATTTAATCTGTGCTCGGCACCGGCACCGGCAGTGACACTGGCACGCATCATCTTTCTTCTTAGTATTCTGTGGCACGCACTGAGCAACATCCTCTTGCTTGGGAGTCTTGGGCCTCGGCTTGCATTGTGAATTTGTAGGATTTATGGCGTTTGTTGATCGCAAGTGTCTATGATTTAATCTGGATAAGTGTAAGTGTTATTTTAAGGTGAATTAAAATTCGGTACATAAATAAATGTGAAACATCACGCTTGTTGTTTAGTGGCTTAAATGTATCATGGATCTATGAAATGTATGTAAAGCTGAGTTTACACCTGCAAGTTATTGCTGCAAGTTTTGAAACACAGTTATATACAAGAATGAGATGCTGATTATTTGCCACTCACTTACCCATAGTTGCGTCTTAACTCAAAACTTGCATAACTTGCACGTGTAAACTCGGCTTCATATTTATATTGTTTGCAGTCTTATTTTGGACAAAATGACAGACACCTTGGTTGAATCTACTCCAGGCGAAGATAATGATGATACATGGTTGTATGGAGATGGTCCAGGAGAGTTAAGAGAGGGCACTCCTCCAGCTCTTAATGAGAAGGGTCCGCCCGAGTCTGGCCGCAACCCGGAGTTGCCTGATGTGAGTATAATTTGTTAACCTATGTATGCAGAGCAGTCATCACGTTATTATGGGATTGTGGGAGATCATAATGTGCAGTACAAGGCGAATAAAGCTCAAGTAACCCATGCATTTTTGTAGCCAATATTACCTATATTGCTTCTAAATCAACAACAAGAAAACCTCAACAATACCTTGTAATCTGAAAAGCACTACAGGTTCATGTCTTATAAAAATAAAAAAATAAAATATTTAGAATTTAGAAGAATTCATAAATATTGACCCATCATGCTTTATCAGAAGTGGGGTGACGACTAGTGGCTGAATACATAGTGTTTGTTTTTCTAGATCATAGGTAGTCATTAATCACTAACAACTTATTGGCCTCTTTAATTATACGGATATTTTATTGACACTTAAGACGGCCAGTACTTATAAAAACATAATTTCATAAGTTCATAACTGTCTGTGACATTTTCATCAGATGCGAAATCAATATCTTATTTTAGTATTTTTTTATTATACATTATTTTATTTGTGTAAGGTTGAATTTCTATTAACTCGGTGTGCTAGTGACAACTGTTGCATCTGTCAAATCATGATGAAATGAATATTTCTTATAAACAATAGATATTAGTTATCATGTACCAAAGAAAAACGACCAAACGATTCTAGAAAACCATAAAGTATTCTAATAGGAGGTGTGGGCATGTATTGCTTGCCCTTAGAGAATGGTCAAAGGCGCCTAGCCTTGTAAGGGATTGCATATACCCGAGAAAATTGAATGATGGTTGCTAAGACCGAGGTGTAAGGGTGCAGGCATCAGGCGTGAAAGCTGAGCATGTGGGTTCGATCCCCACCTCAGACGTTAGGTGATCTTGGTCATTTTTCTTTGGTATATGACATCTAATATTTATAATTTATATGGTATTAAGTAGTGTGACTATTGGGGAAAAATAAAAAGTATAAATCAAAATATTTAGTTAATAAATAATTTGATTTGTGTTTTCACAATTCGTTCAATGAATATTTCTGTTGTGTTTTGAACATCAGCCTATGTTAGTCCATTGCGGGAAGTAGGCCTCTCCTATTAACTATGCGTATAGACACATTAGGAGGTAAATGCCCATAATCGCCACGCTGGGCAAGCGGATTGGCGATCGCAGTAATGTGTCCACTATGATGATGCTGCTGCCCATCATCAATCTTGTAGAATGGTCAGTGACACTTCAATCCCTTAGTTGACTCCTATGACTCCCGCAGGAGTTGGGGTGGTGACAAATGTATTCTTACTGCCGTCACCACACGGCGGTTTTGAACATCCTATATCGCAATTGATTTGCGTCATAATGATGTCATCGGCACCAAAGTTCCACAGCCTGATTATAGCAGTGCTGCAGTCAATCTTTGGTGCTTAAATGGGGATTCCAAGAAATTGACATTAATGGAAATAACCTGTCTGATCTTAGTTTTGCTGACAAGTCAACCAAACAGTACCACATACCTCTAAAATTGTGCAATAGCTTAAAATCGTTATTCATACATGTCTCCTAACTTGGCAAATACCATTTGTCCCTTTTGTTTGATCTCATTAATATGTCTAGAACACCAAATTATACTTATCAACTTGCTAAATTAAGGTATGAATAGGGGGTAAATGTAAAGAGCAACAAGGACAGGCTAGGAATAAAGTTTAGTAAGTCATCAAGTCTGTGTTTGAGATGGTTCGTGATGACCCTTGAAAACAGTTTATAAAAATGACTCAGAAGGGTGATGGGTCTGTAGTTCTTCAAAAGCCTGTTATCACCTTTTTTGAAGAACAGCACCACCTCGCCTCTGTTCCATGCTTCAGGCGTTTTGCCCTTGGTCAAGACGGAATTAATAAAGCATTGCTTATTAGTAAATTCAAAATTCTCAATTTTTTTCCACTCTTGTCATAAGTTTTGTTGTATGCCCTGTAATACACATTCGACAGTGTCTTTGACAGATTTTTGGTGAAAGTTGAAAAACAGTTTTGAAATATTGTTATCTCTAATACCTCTTGCTTTTACGAAAGACTCCATTGATCCCACAACCCAATGCTGTTCAATAGATCAATAATGTGGGATTTTGTGGGATCAAGGATTTGGGTTCAATTTAGAGGGCATTGGTTTAAGGAAGGTGATAGCCTCTTTACTTGGTATATTCTCCTAGGTATAACAATAGTATAAATTTATTTTAAACTAACTTTCAGGAAGGGAAAGAAAAAGAACAAGAGGATACTGAAAATGAACCAGATGAAAATGATGACTCCCATTTCAATGATGAACATTTCGCTGATGTGGGACGAGAAGATCAAGACAAAGCTAATGGAGATGCAACTAGTCAAGGCCATGCAGACTCCGACTCTGATGATAGTGATGATGTTAAAGTTACGATTGGAGACATTAAATCAGGACCTCAGGCTTATGCAAGTTTGAACATAAAAGTGAGTAGAGTATTCAGCTAAGCTTTATAAATTTTCTCAAGACTACGGTGTTTTTATTGATTTCTGTTAAATTAAAGGGAAGCTTATTTTGGTCAAAAATAATCAATTTCTCTAAGAAAGTAGTGTCTTAACTCTTACTGTTATTGAGTTATTAAAAAATAAGTTGAATAACTGAACAAGTGTATGAATGAAGTGTATGAACAAGTGTATGTGTTCAAAATAGACCAGATAAAAAGTCCGAAACTCACTGCATAGGAGAAATGACACGTGAAATTATGTTTTGAGCCATTTTTGGTTCTTACGTGCTTTATAAGCCAAAGCTCGTTCCTATGTTTGTGGTCTACAACCCAAACGTTTGCCTGCCTAAGACTTCAATACGGTGTCCAAAACATATTTCCGATAATAAGCCGTTATTACTTTGACTCCAAACTTAATAAAATCTACTTGGTAACACTTCATATCGTTCACCCTGTTTGTGTCAGTGCACATGGAAAGGTACCTTGTCCCAGGTATTGAGCTATGCATAGTTCCAAAAAGTAGATTAAATATGCTATCAATACAAAAAAAAATATGACTAGATGGAACCACCATTTTTATATAAATATTTGAATTATGACTTCCGAAATGAACAACTTGGACAGTTACATTTAAAATTTATAATGGCAGGAAACACACTTCAACCACTTCGAAGTTACACAGTAAGGCACTCGTCTCACCGCGAGCTACTAAGCTATGAACTATCGGCTTTAAACACGAACAAAAGATACGCACTCCCGTGTAAATAAAAGCTACCTAGCTATCAGCTATGTTTAAAGCCGATAGTTCATAGCTTAGTAGCTCGTGGTGAGACCAGTGCCTCAAGGGTATAATCATAATCTTGAGAAGTTAAACTATTATAATAAAGCTTAATTGTTTAAAAATACAATGATATAATATTATTATTAATGATATTATTATAATCTGATTTAAACTCCGTAATCATAGAGATTGAATTTTACGCATTTTTTTACAATTACGTTCTACCTTCATCATATATATTATGATTATGAGTCACGCAAGTTGAATGTTTTATATAATATGGATTTACATAGTTAGAAGATGGAGAATAACTTCGAACAATTTAGAAAAAATATTGATTGTATATTACGAATGTCATGTATTAAGTGATTGATGATTTTTTTATAAGTCTGTTTTGCCGTACTTGTACCTAACTTGTATCGAGTCGTAAAACACGGTTACATCACTAATCTGTCGGCTGTCGGAAACATCAAAATGCTACCTAAATGCCACGGGCCGCCGATGTTTAGTCGTGACCCTCACGTGACGATTAATTGAAGCTAGAGTGCAATATTCAAATTCAAAACTTATTTATTGCCCAAAAAACACATGATATAGTTACAAGAAGATTAAAAAAAAAAACAAAATTGCTTAAACACTATGGAACATTGAGCTAACTTATTAACTAACATATGGATTATGTAGGCAATGGGTGCCAACCTCAGCATGTGCTGAACTGGTGTCCAGCGCTGGTTTTCAGTTTGGCCCCTTTTACAGGTCGGACAAATGAATACCTGGTGAAGTACAACTGTGCTTATTACGGAATTATATAAATAAATAAATAAATAAATAAAGTATAATATTGTTGAGCATTTTTAGTGTAATGAGTGTGAAAGAGGTGAAGAAGTGTGATAAAGGTGATGAAAAAGGTGAAGTTGATGATGAGGATGAGGGTGTGTATTATTTGACGTTTTATATTGATTTTAATTATAATTAAGTTTCTGTTTACGTTTCCATGGTTTGTCCCAATTTCAGTCTTAAGTTTGGCTCAGAGTTTGAGTTTCCGTTTGCTGTTTCAACAGGTGTTTCCTAACAAGAGTTTTAAAGGACTATGCGTCAAAATGGACCAAAAACCAACAGAGCTGGGAGTAGTATCATTAAAAGGGTCTGTTTATGTACTTTATTTCATTCTATATGTGCAAAGTTGAATTCCATGGGATAATTTTATATGAGTAAGGTGTTCCGCTTGTACCTACTCTCTAAGTAAATCACCGTCGTCCACACACCAATCATCATAGTATTTATTCTGACTAAAATACAAATATCTCCGTTTTGCAATGGAATTGAATAAAGTGCCTATAGAATGAAATGAAATAAATGTAAATACCTATTTAATGACACCACTTTCAGCTCTGTTGGTTCTTGGTCCACTCTCCATACAAATATGCCCATGGTCCTTTGGATCCAATAATATTGTAATTCATGTCAGCGTGGCGTGGGGCTGGTGGCGGCGGGGGCGGGGGCGGAGAAGGCGCGCGGCCCGACGCCCAGCAAGGTGACCCTCGACGAGCTGGAGGGCCCCGGCAGCATCAACGGCGTGCCGGCGCTCGAGTTCAACATCGACACCATCGAGGACAAGCCCTGGAACAAGCCCGGTGCTGACATCTCAGGTTACTCATTTTATATATTAACCCATATTTTACAGACAAACGGGTCTTAATCGCGTAAACTTACGTTTAATTATATCCTGACGTTTCGGGCATGACGTTACACCCGTGGTCGCAGGCAGACTCAGCAGGATATAATCAAACGTAAGTTTACGCGATTAACCCCTCGTATGCTTAGACACGGATCCGTGCGTGGGAATTTCAATCTATTGTTTTAATTGTCAAGGTCACTTTTTCAGTAACGTAATTTGACAGGAAACATACGAGGGGTTAAGACCCGTTTGTCTGTAAAATATGAGTGATAATCGTGGAAGTTTAAATCATTATATATTAACCTTTACGGATGTGTAGTAAATGTGCTCAATTCGTCAAATCCTTTGTTGTTTATTTCATTGCATGTTTGAGAAAATCACTACACATACCTCGGCCGGAAATATGGAGTTACCCGGTTACCTCAGATCTATCCTATGTCTATACAGGGTGAAGCATGAGTCGTGAATAGTAATACGTTTTTCTAACTCTATAAACAACTAACAATTAAATCCCCCACAAGTTAGGTACTTAAAAATTGACAAAATATTTTTTTTTTTGTATTTTTTTGACTTTATGTTTTTGTATTTTTTGGCTTTAGGATATCCAATGGAATAATTTAATTTACTTCTTCAAATTGAAGTAATTAATAACGGCAATTTTGTAATTTCGTGTAAAATTAGATGATATTTATTACATTTAACGTTATACCTAATAGCGTAAATGGCCGTTATCATTTCTGAAAAACACCTTAAAAAAAATGAAAAAGCCACAAAAAAAAAAAAAAAACATGACTATTTCTAAGTAATTTGTGGCGCTTTCAATTGTTAGTTGTTTATAGAGTTAGAAAATACATTACGACACAAGTGCGTAAAACTCGTACGAATTTCGTTTTTGCACGTGTCTCGTACGACGTTTTTTGTGCAGAAGTTCTCCGAAGTTTTGGACCTGACGTAAAATGACACGCTTCTCGCACTAGAGCCAAAGGCACCATCTGTACTAAAAACACTCGTATTACTGTTCAAGACTCATGTTTCACCCTGTATGTCTTCGGCCGGCAACCCCTTTCGTCCCGGCCTCTATAGTAATGTTACTATTCATACATCTCTTGCAGGCCTAGGCGGGCAATTACCTCTTTTTTAATTTATATTTCATTTAAATTGTGCCCCAGACATGATCTTATACAGCCATTAAAAAAACTGCAGCAACGTATTTTTTATGCTTGTTTTTTTTTTAATACTTATTAGTCTTTGTCATTTTAAATGGTTACTTGCGAGGTTACACAGGGGAAGATTAATTTGACTATATTTGACCAACGACGCACGATTTAGGAGATTTTTTAATTGCATGTCTCAGAAAAGCACTATACTATACATATCTCGGCTGGATAGTGGGTTGGCCGCTTCAGATCTATACATTATGTCTTCGGCCGGCAACCCCTTTCGTCCCTTGCGTCTGTAGTAAGTACTATTGTGCGCAGATTACTTCAACTCCGGGTTTAACGAAGTGACATGGAGCGCGTACTGCGAGCGACAGCGGCGCATGCGCGTCAACGAGTCGGGTGTCACGCTGATGCAGGGAGCGCCGCCGCGCGCGCCGCCGCCCGACATGCATCGTGCTAGACCGCCAGGTACCTACTAGCGATGTAACGAATATCGGTTTTGGAATATTCACGAATGCGAATATTGGGTATTATACAACATACATGTACACAAACATTAGATAATGCTTGTAGAAAATACCCAAAGGCATTCTGTCCGCCATACTCTTTTGTATGTGCAATATTTGCCATTTTGGCTACGGAACCCTAAAAACGCTGTAATAGCAAATATCTGAGGATGTCTGATGTTACAGGTCCTCCGAGAAACGATGATGGCATGCAACCGCCGATGGGTGGTAACTACCAAGTGCGGGAAAATACAATACAGGTATACCTAGTTCTCATTTAATCTTATTGTTGTGTAAATATACTCACTCACCGACTCAGCTCTCCGGATTAGCAAGTTGAAGTGGCAATGAGCAGGCCACATTCCACCCTGCTCTAGCTGATGGGGTCGAAAAGTGATCTGGTGGAGACCACGGTTGGGCAAATGCAGCATAAGGTGGACAATGTGGATATGCGACCTTGTGAACATCGCCGGGAGACGCTGGTTGCACCAACCGGTGGATGTGGAGGTCTAAAGGGGAGGCCTATATTCCGCAGTGGATGTCTTATGGCTGAAATGATGCTGATGAATCTGATGATATTCACTCAAAAAGGGAAACAATATAATAGAGATTCATTCTGGCAAATTGTATTGCGTAGTGCAGAATCAAGAGTCAAGTAACGATGTAATAGTATACATTGTGTATTTAGGGCGGTAAGTAAGAATTTGCGAACGAGTGTGAAAGTAAAGCCCAAGCCGAAGGCGCGGGCTTTACTTCACACGAGTTCATAATTCTTGTACCGCCCGTGGTACACACAATGTTATTCATCACACCTGTGATGCAAAAAAGTTAATAAAACAATATATTTTCACAAAACTACTCTAAAATGGTCTAAATCAGGGATGACTTAATTTCATCATTTTCATAAAAGAAATCTCGGCGCGGCGCGCGGCGTGCGCCGGACCGCGCTAGTGCGACGTAATGTTGTATGAAAATCCTTAACGGCCTACTAGGACGTAATGACGCACCTACGGCGCGCATCACCGCAGCGTATTGACGCACTTACCGAATAGGTGTGATGAAAAAAATAGTAAAAATCGTTAATGACGAATGTTTATATATTTTAACAGAATATTCAAGAATTACGGATATTTTTGTAAAAATATGAATTAATTCTGTTTGACTTTTTACCGTTGCTAAATACGTAAACTCTTATTTAAAGAGATTGACCTTCTCCTTGTTTGTTGGTGCCTAGGGTCCGCTACCTAATCCCAAATTTTGGCGTAGGTAGTCTAATTACAATAGCGTAATCAGAGTTGGGCATTTCGTAATCAATTCCCGATTACAATATTACTTGATTTTACTTTGTAATGTACAGTCGAGGAAAATGAATGTTTAGCAGGTTGCCATAATTCTGAAATCAGTCGTGCTACATTTTCCGACTGCAAGCGACTAATTAATAACGAACCAAGATATGTCTATAATCGTCAAATAGAAGAAAACAGCATATTTCTATCTTTGTCTGTCTTTGGCATTAACGTCAGTGACAATGACAAGTATTGAAGTTGACAGCAATAATAGGATACTTAATTCCGTGTATGTTTCCTATAAATGTGAACGTTTTTTGACTTTTGTTCCTCGAACGCACTAACACGACTAAGGACTGATTTTTCAATACCCAACCCTACCACGGCGAAAATCGAAATTCGTAAATTTCGAGGATTTTTCTCTGTCACTCAAACGAAAGCGTCATTAAAGTGAGAGAGACAAATCCTCGAAATTTACGAATTTCGTTTTTCGCGGTAGGGCCGCAGGTAACAGTATCTGTCAAATAAATGTTAGCTCTATCCTTTTTTGACTGATGACCTTAGATAAGAATGGTAATAATTTTAACTAATGAATACTTTTAACTGAGGATTGAAAAATCAGCCCTTAAAGAAGAATGTTTGGCATGTTTCTCACTTTCACAATAGTCAGATAAAAAATGTGTCATACAACGCCGTGCACTTTTTCTTTCACATGCATGAACATAAAGAAAGTGTTACATTTATCTGACAGACAATTAACCTTACCTGACGATTATGAAACAAGACCTTCAGCTAATAAGTTACACGAGGAAATGAAATAAAAAAATATTTGCCTGTTTATATTTATTAGTACTTAAATAAATCATGTTTTAAAAACGAGTGTAGACCCCGTGGTTGTTTATGACAATTAGGACTGCTAAAAAATGGTCTTGCATGGAAGTTACTAGCTCAGTGCAGAAGTCCCATCCCAGGGAGATATCTTCCCATGCTTGATTGCAATGTTGGATGAGGGCTTCGGTTCTCCATTAATTCCGATCCCATACATTTTCCATAGGGCTAAGATTAGATGATTTAGCCAGCCATATTATTTTAGTCATTTTCGGGTGACTATCGAACCAGGTATTACTTATTCTAGCCGTGTGTATTATCTTGCTCTAATGAACAATTAGGCATCTCCTGTTTTGTAGACACATTCGCACACTGGGAAGCATACTCTCTTCCAACATCGTAACATAATCCACTGCATTTACTCTTGGAGTTCGCCTACACCACCAGGGTCGCGTTTTATAAAGTTACAATTAACAATTTCGCTGTTTGCCTCTCTTTCTAGCCAATATGTGCGTGCGTTAGAGAGGCAAACAGCGAAATTGTAAATTGTAGCTTTATAAAACGCGACCCAGCACTCATCCAGTCCCACAAGTTGACACCGTTTTTTTCTTAATAACGTGTATGCCGCCATAAATTTAATCTGCCACGAATGCAAGATTCAAACGTTTTCTCATCTGTGAAAATTGTTGACGACCAATCAAAATCCAAATACTTATTCGTGAGCAAAGTCCGCACGTGCAGTTTTTTAATCAGATTAGGTTGTAATTTTCGCAATATTATTATATCGAAAGAATCCAAACAATATTTTATAATTATTGAGTTTGACGTATCTTTGTCATTAAGCAGTCATTGTCACAATCTGATTACCAAACAAATATAGTTTGAAAATCGAATTACCGTTTCACCCTGCAAGAAATGAAACTAGAAAACTTCATGAGTATGTGACGTAATTTGTCATTATAATACGAACAGATTATGTGGACGATCAAACTGCTAAACATTCATTTTCCTCGACTGTACTTATGGGTAGCATATTACTTGTAATGTAATGCCGTGAAACGGAATATTACAATGACGTATGAAGGAGTCAGTAATAATCTATAGCATATTAGCATTACTAATACTTTGGAATCAACATGTCGATTCAAAATTACTGGAATTGTTGACCATACTTCTAGATAACTTTTTAATTACTTTAATGTTAGGACGTGCGAATTTTTAATATTATTTTCTCAAATATACAGTGTTTTTTTTTTAAGTGGGACAGTATGTGGAAATCGGAAACTATAGAAGATACAAGGAAGGTGTCTTAGGAGACATTAGGTATTTTTTTGAGATAACAATTTTGACATTTTCAAAATTTTGGTCAAGACCTAAAAATTTATAACATTGATAAAAAATTTTTTTGACGCAGATCGACTTGATTTCATGCGTAGAGAATTTTATTGTATTGGATGAAAAAAATCTGAACAGCAGAAGTTAGTCAAATTTAAGAAAACCATTTCTCATATTACATCCACTGTGAAGTGTCTACTAGGTACTGCAAGGTCAATATTTGAAAAAGTATTATTTACACTTTTCGGAAACGACATTTGAATTTGAAACGTTTTATTTAAGTTCAAAAGGACTCATAAAGAAAAAAATAATGAAAATATCCAACGAAATTCAAAATACGAATATTATATTCTTTATTAAACGGTACAAATTGTGCATATAAAAGGTATAACATAAGTAAAGTGTATCGCGATACTTATGCGTTGAGCTAGGTAGCTGCCAGCACGGCGGTCACCAGTGGCGTTGACAAGCCGCTTAGATATGTCTATAAAAAACGTATGAGCGCTGGGACCCCACGGACCAAGGGTCTCAACCCCGAACGGCGTGAATCTGTAGCCGGAGCCGAGACCCGAGTATTTCACATTTTTGCGATGTTCGGCCGCCTTCGCAGCCGCACCCTCCTGTTTGCTGGTTTCAGAGAGGTGGGAAGGAGCCAGTGTGTCTACACACGTGGCGTCCCAAACTAGCACTCTTCCCAATCTCCATGGAACCAGAGTCATGCCGTCAGGTCTCTTGCCATCGTCACGTGCGATGCCGGTGGGCTCCAAACGAGCTGGCACGTTGATGGTGGCAAGAGACCGGCGAATAATGTCGTTTAGGGCGGCATGTCTCGAAAAGCGGCCAGCACTTTTCTGACAGGAGAGTCCGTGGTGACCCAGAGCGTCAACTTCGCTACCGCAGGGGCACCTGTGTGGAGCACAGACGGGGATTCCGAGCCGAAGACAGGTTGCTAGACGTAAGGTTTCGGGCTCGAGGAAGGTTCCTGTGTTCGGGGATGGATAGTAGGGTGGATCGATTTTTTTATTTTCGGATAATCATTTAATAATCTTTACGAATCGATACTATGTGCCTAGAGAAACAAAAAATAGTATGACCATTTTTGGATATTTTATCATTTGGACCCCATTTAGAGGCCCGAAGATCGGCCTTATTTATGAGGTTTTTTTAAGAAAACTCAGATGAGCATGGATATTTTCTGTTTTAATTTTATCGATAACCAAAATAAGATTGTTTTGCATAAAATTTGGATTTGCGTGGATTAATTATATGAACATAGTTAGCAGTATCTCCAAAAAATGATTTTCAATTTCGAGGCTCTTGCGGCAGTACTTCCCGAATGATTATTGGAAAAAGATATATTGATGAAGATGTTACTTTTTAGACAGATTATTCTTATAGGGCCGCGATTCAGAAATTGTTAAAAAAAATTTTGGTTCATACATTGAAGTATGAAAAAAAATTTTTTTTTTCGGATTTTTCGAAGCGCGGGGCAATAAAATGATGGTCTTAAAAACTAACATTCTTTAACAATATATCTTTTTCCGGTAGTCATTTGGCAAGTACTGCCGCAAGAGCCTCAAAGTTGAAAACCAGTTTTTGCCAATACCTTTATAATTTTCATGTAATTAAATTGTGCAAATTCTAAATTTATGACAAATAATGTGATTTGGTTTCTACATAAATTTGATAAATACGTATTATGAGCCGACTTCAAAACAAACCGTGAGGGTGCGGCTCCACTGACGCGGAGAGGAGCGGAGCTGTGCAAAATTGACCAATTAAATTCAAAATTCGAAACACTGATGCTGTCTCATTGGCCAATTTTGCACATCTCCGCGTCAGTGGAGCCGCATCCTTATGATGGGATCTTGGAGAAATCAGTTAATTTTATTTGGTGATTATGTTCGTGGCATTAGAGTAATAGAGGAAATGTCGGTAGGTGATGACGGCGGAGCGGCGCGAGTACGGGCGCGCGCACCGCGACGCGCCGCCGCCGGACTACTACGCGCCGCCGCCTGACCACTACTTCGTGCCGCCGCATTCACACGCGCCCTACGACGAGCCGTGGGGTGCGTATATCCGAGGCCACCCTGCTGCCGGGGTTAATGGTGCTCCCACATTACCTGTAATTACTGTTCGGAAATGATATATATCAAAAAATCTATATTGGACGTACTCTAAACCATAGTTGTTAAAGACGATTTTTTTAGAATTTCTTCTAAAGTACATATTGCAAAAGTACAAATCAAATTATTTATTCACTAAATATTTTGATTTGTACTTTTAATTTTTCTCCAGTAGTCACACTACTTAATACTATATAAATTATAAATATTAGATGTCATATACCAAAGAAAAAAGACCAAGGTCACCTATGTCCGAGGTGGGGATCGAACCCACGTACTCAGCTTTCGCGGCTGATGCCTGTACCCCTCGGCCACTCGGTCTTAGCAACCACCGGTCAAATTTCTCGGGTATATGCAATCCCTTACAAGGCTAGGCGCCTTTTTTTTTCTTCTGAAGTCCTAAAATAATAAATAAATATAACATTCCTGTCGTAATAGATGTGCTTCGATTTCGTTTTTCAGATGCGCTTCGGGTTCGATTCCCGGGGTTAACCATGAAATTATTTCAAACGCAATTCAACTTGTTTTTAAATCGAAATAATGTCTTCTTCCAGGAAGATATTCATTTACAATGATTAAGGTATTTTTTTCTCTGACTTCGAGATATTTAATTTCTATACAATTTTTTTTTTCAAAAAAAAAATTGAAAACAAGTTGGAATTTGTTTTTTAAATCGAAATAATGTCTTCTTTCAGTAAGAAGCTCATTTACGATAGTTAAGGTATGTTTCCTTTGACAAGGCGATATTTTTTTTCCATAAAATTAAAAAAAAAAAACAAAAAATGTGGAGACAAGTTGGAATTTGTTTTTTAAATCTAAATAATGTCTTCTTTCTGTAAGATGCTCATTTACGATAATTAAGGTATGTTTCCTCTGACAAGGCGAAATTTTTTTTGCATACAATTTAAAAAAAGAAATTTTAAAATTTGAATGCAATTTTACTAAGTCTTATAAATAAATAAAGGGTTCTTTGAGCAAAATACGCTATCTATGATATTTAAGGTTACTTTCCTTCCATATGGCATCGCCGTGGGACGCCCTGTATACTTATACGTAAATATGGTTTGTATTGTATTCTGACCATTTTCCGCAACTCAAACGTGCCTATTTTGCGTGGTCCCAACGCGTGAAATAAAAAAAAATATGGAAAAAAGAACCAGTTTTTTATTAGGAAAAAATAAGGACAAGATGCAGGTTAAAAATATGCGATTTGTAGTTTATTTTATTGTTATGAAACACAATTTTGATTGGTTGATCTAACTTGAACAGTTTACGAAATATGCCACTTTCAACGACACCGTGTTTATTTTACATTACCTTGAATAACTCTAAAACAAAAGAAGATCTAGAGCTGATATTAAGCATGGAGTATTCTTAGGGCCTGCTACTTATACAATTTTTTCTTCGAATATTTTTACTAATACCGTTTTTTACTCATAATCACCATTACTCCGAAAATTTTATCTCATACTTTTTTTTTTTACTAAAAATTATACTTCTACCTACAGTGTTCATAACGATTTTTATTTCGAAATTGTATCCTCCTAAAGTCGTCAAGTAGATTAATCTATGGGCTTTGTGCAGAAACTGTTGTGGCATACTCAACTTAGGCATATTTCGTTGTGGCAGATTTCGAGTTGTTCGAATATTATTCGAGCATAATTTCGATGCTCCTATTTATGATGGGCATAATCTGGATGTGCATAAAAAGTATCGGCATAGTTTGTTTTAGCATAACAGAGAAGGAATAATTACAACCTCTCAATATAATCGAGGTAGTAGTAATATTCTGTACGTTACTTACTGTGTTACTGAGCTGAGTACTTTCTAGGTTGCTAAAAAAAAATAACCTCGAAGACTAAGGCGGGAGGGAGCAAAGCTCCCCGAGTCGGATCTGCCCCGGAAGGTTTAGTTCGCTCGCTCACTGCAGAAATTTTCACCCTCGAAACAATTCTGCCTGACGAAAAATGCAAGTTTCGAACATGTGGCTATATGCCAAAAAAATATGCAAATCTAATTTCTGTCTTATAGCACTCGGCGTAAATAATGATATGCCAAGATAGTTTCGGCCAAAATAATGTTCGAAATATTGTTATTTATGCCAAGTGATGTTTCTGCCTCATTAAGATTATGCCAAAATAGATTATGCCAAGTCTGTTATGTCCAGTGAAGGGCAAAAATAGCACCTTATTTTTACGGCATAAGATAAAAAAGTGTATACATATTTATGCCCTTGACTGTCCTTAGCGTTTCGGACAAAAAAGTTATACCAAATAGAGGGAACCCGTTTAGTACAGTACTCTGCCACAACCTGATTTGTACAGGTAGCTAGGTGTTTACAGTAATAGTACGATTTATATTTAATGAAACAAACATAATTCATACATAAAACCAGTACAGATAAAAATAAATATAACATTTGAGTATATAGCATAAAATAAGTATAGTGAAAAATTATATAAACATAAAAGTTAGTACTAAAAATATATATGAAAAACGACATTATGAACATAAATAATTCTAAGTGATGATAATTATGAACAAAGATTACTTCTAAATACCGATCATTTTGATGTGATTGTATAAGAAACATTTTCGGAGTTCCAATAATCTAAGTTGCAATTTTATAAATACTTTGGCGCACCCGTTTCAGTTGCTCGGTCTTCTGCCAAGTCAAATATTTCGGAGCATTTTTGAACGGTAATCGCTATCTATTTAATGTGATTTAACTGATTTACTAAATTTAATGACAGAAAATTATAGGTACTTATAATATTGTACTTCATATAAATAAAATAATATAACAAGTTTTGTTAGCTACACTACTTTATTGCTCAATAAAATTGTGCAATGTTTTAACCGTTTGGCTGTTAAGACCGGTTACCTTAGCCTTAGAAAAAAAAAACTTTTATACTCTAGACCATAAAATGAGATTTTTTAGTACAGATGGTGCCATTTTTGGGCTCTAGTGCGAGAAGTGTGTCATTTTATGTCAGGTTCAAAACTTCGGAGGGCCATCTGTACTAAAAACGTCGTACGAGACACGTGCAAAAACGAAATTCGTAACTCGTGTCGATTTAAAACACTTCCTATCGGTCGTGTTTTAAAACATTGCCACTCGTTTCGAATTTCATGTTTTTCGCACTTGTGTCGTAATGTACTATTATGGAATTATGAACATGTCAACAGATTCCCAATTCTACAGAATTCCAAATCTACAGAATTCCGATACTACAAATTCCCAATACTACAAGTTCTCAATACTACAAATTCCCAATACTACAGATTACCAATACTACAAAATTCCAAATCTACAGACTCCCAATACTACAAATTCCCGATACTACAGATTCCCAATACTACAAATTCCCAATACTACAAATTTCCAATACTACAAATTCCCAATAATATAAATTCCCAATACTAAAAATTCCCAATACTACAAATTCCCAATACTACAAATTCTCAACCCAACAGATTCCGAATAACACTGATTCCTAATATGCTATACTACAGATTTCTAATACTATAGATTCCCCACTCTTCTCAATAGATTATCCATGAATATATATGAGCAGCAAAATATGTAAACATTTGCACTTTATTGTGAATGTCATAAAAGTGTAAAATTTATTAAGCCTAAAAATACCTGATTTAATATAATTATGAAATAACAAAACAATTAGGAGTCTTCAAGGAGATATTCCAGAAATATTAAAAACCGGTTTCTAGCCCTGGGACAGCCAAGAAAGTGGTCTACCACTTTTCGTCTGTATTACTTGACCAAATAGAGTCGATAAGCGGCAGACCAATTTTCTTATTGACTTTACCTAATAAAAACATTTGCCTAAACTAAAAAAACCGGCCAAGAGCATGTCGGGCCATGCTCAGTGTAGGGTTCAGTAGTTGTCTGACCATAACGGACACAAAGGGGAAATTACTTTTATATATTTTTTCTTATGTTGTTTTAAATTTGGCTTTTGGCTGAATTGCCATGGCGTTGCTTTAAAAAAATTGTGGGAAACAGCGGGAGTAGATAAAAAAAAACCTTTGTTGTGCGTTTTGAGGATAGTTGGTAGCATCCAAAGTGGTCAAATAGTTAGGTACACCATATAAATTCTATTGTAATAAGCTAATAAATATAGAAATCAAGACAGCAATAGTGTAATAACTTTTGTTCTGGCATTGATAAAAATTATTTACCTCTGTAGAAGTGTTGGAACAGATGGATGATTAATTGCAAAATTAAAGCTACATTTACATACTTTGAACTTGTATGTTCCTTTATGATAACGCCCCACGTTTTTATTTTAGTTTGGTAAACGTTTCCGATTAGGTAATGCTTAATCCACTGACATAGAGGCTAAACGTGGCTTTCAGCATCCGACTTGAGACGACTACATTGATAATAGTTTCACGTGAGTAATCTACAGAAAGTAGCATGAACGGTTAATTACAACTAATTTTTATTTTCTAGTTTTTGGTGCAATAAAAACCGTTTAACTTAAAACATTTTTTACTTATTTTATTTTCAAGTTTTTAGTGCAATTGTTAAGTTCATTTCCGATTACACCTACTTATTCTAGATCAAAAATGTTGTTTGTAATATGCAATACATTTTTATATTCTACACATTAAACAAGTCGATTTTGGAGACACTAAAATATAAACTCATACTGTCAGTCAACCAACCGGAGGACCGCATATCTGACGGAAAGTCCGACGCGAACCGAGGGCCAAAAGGGTCAATCCATGCAGTCTATAAACCGGCCCGCCCTACGCGAACCACTCACGCTGTGAGTCTATCAGCCGGAGGGCCGCAGGCCCGACGACTCGCCCTACGCGACCCACTCACGCTGTCACTCTATCAGCTGGAGGGCCGCAGGCCCGACGGCTCACCCTACGCGATCCACTCACGCTGTCAGTCTATAGGCAGGAGGGCCGCAGGCCCAACGGCTCGCCCTACGCGAACTACTCACTCTGTCAGTCTTTTAGACGGAGGGCCGCAGGCCCGACGGCTCGCCCTACTCGAACCCGAAGGATGATGATGATGTACTTAATATCTAAAGAACTTCTTTAAAATCAAGATATCGATAAAAGATAAACCTTGCGGTTATTGTGGGCAGTACTGCAGCTTCAGGAGTGAGGAGTTGGAAGTTAAGGTCAGGCTGTCTGTTAGTATTTGATTATGCCAAACATGCCATACTTTCATTTTCACGTGTCTAACACTCTCGGTTAAGGTAAGCAGCACGTCTGCAGCATCAGGCTTTGAGGATACAAGAATACAAATATTATAATATTGCATTGTCATGGGGACTTGATATGAGTTCCAAATTTTATTGATTTCGGTGCAGTAGAAGTGGTCGAAAAATCGATCACAAGATTTGAAGCATCGACGACAGGTTGATACGCGGTGAAGTTAATAAAAACCGTATTTTTTTTATCAGCCTGGTTTAGTGTCCCACTGCTGAGCAAAGGCCTCCCCTCTTTTCCTCTATTCGGCTCGGTCGTCACATTTCTCCCGCCAATTCGGATAAAACGCGTCCAGGTCGTCCCGCCATCTCCTTCTCGGTCTGCCAATGCCCCGGCCAGCACCATCGAAGGTTTCCCGTGGGTCCCAGTCTGAAACCATTTTGGCCCACTTTGCTGGGTGCATACGGCAAACATGCCCGGCCCAGTCCCAAAAACCTTTTAATAATTCAAAACAGAAAGTTTGTTAAAATGTGATTAGCAATCTGTGGACTTGAAAATCTGTAGAATTGGGAAAATGTAGACATGGAAATCTGTACAGTAAAGAATGTGTTGACATGAAAATCATTAGAATTGAAAATATGTAGATATGGAAATCTGTATAGTAAAGAATGTGTTGACTTGAAAATCTGTAGAATTGGGAATATGTAGACATAGAAACTTGTACAATTGGAATTATGTAGACATGGAAATCTGTAAAATTGGGAATCTGTACACTTAGAAATGTGTAGACATGGAATTCTGTAGAATTGGGAATATGTAGACATAGAATTCTGTAAAATTGGGAATCTGTACACTTGGCAATGTGTAGACATGGAATTCTGTAAAAGAAATCTGTAGAATTGGGAACAATTCCTATTATGTCGTCTACACATGACATAAAGGTGCACTTTTTGAGCATGAGAAGTGAAATAGTACATTGTGTTTTTTAGTACAGATGGCCCTTCGAAGTTTTGGACTTGACGTAAAATGACCCACTTCTCGCACTAGAGCCTAAAAAGTACACCATCTGTACTAAAAATGTAATAGGGATGATGACTGTAGTTCAAATAAATTATTTAACATTATGCACGACATAATACATGAAGAAATTATTACTAAGATGTAGATTGTAGTAATATTTGTTCAGAACTTCTATCTAATAAATTGAAAAGAACTTAAAAGAGTAGGTCATTTGGCAGTACTCAAACGTGACGTCACTTTTGAGTATTTTCATATAAAATTACAGAGTGGTGATCGTTTCGACAGATCGAAAAAAGATGCTGATTTGATTTATATTATGTTTGTAATTGAAGGTCATGGGGAGCAGAGCGGATGGGCACCCAGTGACATAAAGGAGCTGACGCCGGGACCGATGGGTCCGCCGGCGATGGGCCCGCCGCCCGGCATGGGCCCGCCCGGCGTGGCGCCGCTGCCGGCGCACCTCATGCCCGCGCCCTACGCGGCGCCCTATCGGCCGCACCCGCCGCTTCACGTCATGGAGCGCGAGCGCACCCGCGACCGCGACCGCGACCGCGACGATCGTGACCGCCGGGATCGCGACAGGCGAGACGATGTAAGTATACATTGTATACGGATGAAAACCAAACGTGTTTAGGCGTTCATTGCAACAACATACATTTGACGTTTTGTACATCATTATTTTCCAATTTTCGTTTGGTATACTGCACTATTAGAACTGTATACGAGGGCTGTTCTGAAAGTTTTTAGTTGCTCCGGTTCTATTCATGCGATTTCAATAAAACTTACACCATTTTGAGGGATATTTCAATGACGCTTTAGGCGGTGTAAATTTGTTTTCGTAAAGATTTTAGATATTTTTATTATTTTGTTTTACTTAGACGTGTCGAGCCTTACTCCAATGACCATGATACCGGTTTTTTAAGACACTTTTTTAATGAGATGCTATGAGCATCATTCGCTTATAAAACTATTTTATTTTAAAGATACTAATAATTGAAGATACTTCCGTTATTTTTAAGTACAAATTACGTGATATCCTTTACTTTAATCATAAATGAGTAGGCATCGAAAAAAATCGTAAACTCTAAAATTGGAATTTCGAATATTGTAAAAATCATCATTCTATCAATAATCATTGTTCTTCAAATATAATTTAAAAAAACGCAAAACGAACTAAATTATTTATCCCGGGTATATTCAAGTACGGCTTTCAAAGATTTTTATACAAAATATGCTTCAATGTGTCAAAAATGGCCAATTTTTCCATACAATGCCAAATTTCATACAAAACAGCTTTTTGTAAAAAAAATATAATAAAAAAACTAATCCCATTACATGCATGAATTTACTAACCATAATAAGTATTGAAATGTCCCTCACAATGATATAAATTCAATTTAAATCGCATGAATAGAACCGGAGCAACTAAAAACTTTCGGAACAGCCCTCGTACATTGTTTTATCGGCTGATTTGAGTTTGAAATGATATAATCTAATATAAAACACTTGCATTAGTTAACTGGTTACTACTCAAGGCGATCAGAAATACCACTACTTGAAGCTCTGCAATTATTTTTATAAGGGAGTTCATATTCTGTCATGATAAACGCAAAACCGCCAAAGTAAGAAATATCTCTCAGATTCCCTAATTTAAAGTAAATAAAATAAGTTTTATTTTGTTATAAGACTGTTCAAAGACGCGTAAAATTACTCGGTAACATTTAGAAAAATATATTGTTAAAGGTAAAAATCAGGTAAATACTACCAGAACACTGTGTTCAAAATACTAAAGGACAATGAAACAAGTAACACTAATATGAATGGATTTTTGTTTAAGGGCATTTTTAACTTTTTGTGTTACCTAATTAGCGCGAAGTTAAAAACCTTAATTTCAGTCATATGCTGCTACTTTTTTCCTGAACCACTCTTTACTCGAACATCTTTTTGAAGCAGCGTTAGCATGCGAGGTACTCATTTTGCACATATTAATCCTTAAATGCATGGTGTACGATGTATCGTACATTCGTACATATATAACCAAAACGTAGTTGGTGTTTGAAAACTAGATATGCATAATGCATAATTATTATGATCTTAAGGTTAATTTTGCAAGGAAATTTAATGAACTTTGAAACTTATTACTGATTCGTTGGCGTAACTGTATTAAAAAAAAACTTACATGTGTTTACAAGCAAGATGGCGGAAATTTGTGTTAGTTGCGTGCGGTTTTAACTAAGAAATTATTATTTTTTGAATTTTTTCATTGATACCATAAAGATTTTACAATTACTGAATTTAATTTAATATACTTTTCTATCTAAAAGTAAATAATATTTGCATGTTTGATCATGCACGATTTTGCAAAAAATGTATAATGTATGATGTATCGAAATTTGGATTAGTAGTACAAATTCCACCCAAAATATATCCACAGATTTTTTTTTCTATTTTTCTCGTGCTTGCGACGGCATTAGGTATGCACATTTTGTTTTTGGAACGCAAAGAAAAAGTCATGCATTTAAGGGTTAAGATGGTCATGGATAATGTCATGTCATGTAAATATTTTTTCTTCTCATTTTTAATTTTATAGCTTGTTTAAGAATAGAAGGCCTAGCCTAATGTCATGTAGGATACCAATATATTGCAATAGAAAGACCGGTTAATTAAGCTATCGATTTTGCCTCCACTCGACCGTCATCTAATATAACTTTTTCCACTTTATCTTTTTTTTTGTGTAGTAACCACTACAGGCGGGCCAGACCTGCTACAGCAAACATCGAAGTTCGCAAATTTCGGGGATTTTTCTCTGTCACTCTAATGACGCCTTCGTTGGAGTAACAGAGATAAATCTCCGAAATTTACGGACTTCGGTGTTCGCAGTAGCAGGCCTGGTCAATACTCTCCCTACCACGTTCACTCACACTTCATTCACGAGTTCGGATCCACGAGTAGTTTTTTAGGAACGCCCACTCAAGAGTAGTTTACTTTGGGTCTCAATTGCACGGACAGAATGTTTCCATGGTTTATATGCGTTCACTGATTCTAACTGTAAGCGAAATAGAGTTCATTTTTATATAAGGTGTCCAGTTACTAGCAATTTACCCTATTTATTTTAAACACACGATTAAATTTCATTACTATAGACAAAAGTTTCTTTAAAATATTGCGAATTCAACTATGACTTTGAATGTAGACTAACAATAGGTATATTTTTATGTCCCATAGATAGACAATAGGTTAAACACGAATTTGGAATTATTCGAATACAGTGTTTAGCAACCGCGATTTTTCAGTCTATAATAGGTAATTTTTCAGTCTATGATAGGTAATCTATGCCTATTACCTTTACAACGTTTTATTTTCAGGAGGACAGGGAACGAGATCGTGAACGGTCGAGATCAATCAAACCGGATAGAATACGAGAAAAGTAAGTTTCTTTAAAATACAATACAGGGAAAAATTACGGAATACAGGGTCGCGTTTTATAAAGTTATATTTTACAATTTCGCTGTTTGCCTCTCTAACATCATATTCATCATCGTGTCAGCCGAAAGACGCCCACTGCTGAACATAGGCCGTTTGCCGGCGGGGAGGCCTTTGTTCAGCAGTGGACGTCTTACGGCTGGGATGATGACGATTTTTAATGCCTTGCTACATTTTTGACAACCCTATGCAGATGTAAAGATATCTTTTGTTTAAGAAACACAAAAAGGAATATAAGGTTTAGTACTGGGGTGTTCGGGAAGAAAATCACTCGATTGTATTTCGACTTGTCACCTTTTGAAATTAAAATGCCAATGTAAACATTTTTATCATAGAACCACTGCTGTAATTACTATGGAGAAAGAACATTGCACTACATAATTCCACGTATCTATAATAGTACCTATACCATGTTTGTCTATGAACGAAAGTGGAATTATTACTAAAGCAGCTTATAAACGAAAATTAAAAAAACCAAATGTTAAAAATCGTTTCTCGAAAGAAACAATGTTTGAACAAAACCTGCCATTAATTACAAACTACTTCGTAACAATAGCCAAATACCTACTTTATTGCACAGTGTGTTGCCACCGTGTGGGCTTTATTAGAACTAGATAGATTATTGTTGGTATTACCTATTATTGCCTCTATTTGGGGAGACCCTCACTGTGATAACATACTGTAATGTTCTAACATAATGCATGACTTCTTCCTACTAACAATAGTAAATAGTAAAACACGATATTGTAAAATTCGTTAAGTAAGAATTGAGCGTCGCGCCATTAAACTGGTTACTCCAGTTTGGCGCACTGAATGTTTATGTAAAATTTTGTAATTGTGTTTTCATGAATAAAAAAAATAAATAATAATAATTGATAGCTTATTCAAAATTCTAAAACTTTTATTATGGCAGATAATCCCAAATCTTTGTGTGAAAAAAGTTATCTTTGCATAAATATAGTTCAATGATTTGAAACGTTACTATGTACCTTTTTTGATACTAAGTTCTTATATCGCTTTAGACTATGAAGGTTTACTAACTGTCGATGATTTTGTGTCACATTTTTGTTTTTTACACAGTTATCTACCGAACAAGCGAATAAATCAAGGCTAGTTAAATACTTTGTGTCGCTGGATGGTAGAAATTATCAACTGCCGCTTTAAGCGTGATTTTAAGTTGTTGCGCCAGGATTATTTTAATTCAACACTGCGAAACCTATTCACGGATTTTAAAATAGCCGGTGCTCTTATAAATGCGTTTCGTGAACCAGAGGGCGATAACATTAACAGTGATTACATATTAGACGCTATTAATGAGAGAATAGACATGGCAAATCAATAATATAATTATGTAAGTGACAACAACCTCAACAGACAAAGGGTTGCATTCAGGGCTATAGACGCAAATCAAGAACTAGACTTTCCGCGTTTAACAGAAAATGATGTGATGCTATTTTCATTAGGATCGTATCAATTAAAATTAGCGAAATCTTATTGTGCTGAACATTTGCAGAATGGTCTGTATGTTATTGAAGTATTGAGAGAGAACGTTCATGAGGCATTGGAACGATATAATATGCCTCAAAATTGTTCACTGCTGCAATCCAATCGCGTCATGTAAGAGCGAGAACTTATATTATATTGTGATTGATAATAATGCCATTGGGATATTTACGTGCAATAGCACAACATTACTGCACCTGTTTGACAGGGCGTCGCACTAAAGACCGTATTGTTATTTATAATTACGCCGGTAGTCCTTTAAACATTCCGTTGAAACATTCTTGCGTCGTACTTTTTGCTCGTCTGTCAACAGATGCGGCACACATCGAGCACAAAGCTTGTTCATTTCCTAATGTTGGTGCACAATGTTCAAAACACGTTCTCTTGAAATGTTTACCAAGCCTGCTATTTCCCGCAATTTTATACGGCGATCATCTAATACAATCGTTGAAGTCGTTACCCCATTAGGGTGTCCGGGAGCATCTTCACAGCTCTGTCGACCGCGTCTAAAGTCGGTAACCCAAGTGAAAACAGTGCTTAAAGATGGAGAAGAAGACCCTAAAACGCGATTCAGTTTAGTTTTTTAACTGGTTTGCGGTTTTTCCTTTTAACACGTAAAGCTTAATAACAGCTCGCACTCCGGTTTTCTCCATTTTCACGAAAATGGAAAACAGGACTTTTACTAATCGCTATAATTAATTATTTTGTCTATGATAAACAAAAAAAATTGGTTTTATATTCACGCAAAAGTCGAAAGTTTAGAATGAAATTTTTACTTTTAGATTTTTTTCTTTTTTAAATCGGTGATTTCGGAAACTTATCAGCCAGCCCTCGTAGTTCGAAATTAAGCGTCAGTTTCTAACAAAATTGACAATTGTCGCACGTAAGTTAGATTTGGAATCATATGATAGTTGTGGTTGACTCTATCTCTGAATTGAAAAAAACTATGACAGCTGCCAGATAATTATTCATTACCGCCAATACCGCCATTACTTTGTTTTGTTGGAAAAAATGTTTAAATTGTGGAATTATAATAATTGCACTATACAAACTGTAAATAATAATTATTGTTCCAAATAAATTTCTGCATTTTCACATTTCTTTTCTGTTTTATTTTATTAATAATTACTTTTAGTGGCCAAGAAAAATCCTGCAATGCCGGTCATAATTTGCGGTTATTGAACGCATCATGGAAGCTTATGATATGTGGGTAGATAAAGTAGTGTATGCGACTGTACATAATTAGGCATTAAAACACTCGTGTGATGCTATTCATTATGTTCAGTCACATTAACTACTATTATAACAAAACGTTAAAAAACCGTTGTATAAGAACTTAAGCCCTATATATATATACCTACCAGTAAAAGAATCTTATTGATGGGATGTTGATGAACTTTTTTCACACAACGATTTGAGATTTCTTGCCATACAAAAAGTTTTAGACAAAATGACGACCCATATTTCAAATGACATATGGGTCGTCATTATTGGTTTTTAGGCCAGCGTCCATACAAAAATGACCATCCTCCTTTTCAACGCTACCTAGCTTGGCTAGCTTTTGTAGCAGAATGTCGTTTTCAACCAGATCAAACGCTTTTTTAAAGTCGAAATATGCAGCGTCGACCTGCTAACCTTATAGCTCTGCTGAAGCCAAATAATCACAATCTACAAAATATACCTATATGATTCGTTGTGGTAGACCTTCCAGCTCGAAACCCATGCTAAGCATCGTCAAGTCGAGTAACTGTTTACTTGTGCTCGTTACTGAGTACTCGTAAGCCAACAATCAAAATAGACTGAAATTGTTGGTGCAGCTGAATGGTTTGTCTGATTTTTGGTCGAAACCAAAACTTCGGTTGGCCACTAGTACCTATCATATTATAAAATAACTGAGCGTCCTTTTTTTTCAGATCGTACAGACGCGAAAGATCAAGGTCGCGATCCCGGCGGCACAAGTCTCGCTCCCGCTCGCCGCGGCTCCGCGAGCGCTCGCGGGAGCGTGAACGTGAGCGATCGCGAGATCGTGATCGCGATCGATCACGTGACAGGTCGCGGGATAGAGAAAGGAGTCTCAAACCTAAAGTGAAAGAATCCAAGGAAAAAGAAGAAGATAAATAGAAGCTTTCGTTATTTCAATTTCTGCTTAATTTTACCAATAATTCAACAGGTATCATAAAACAGAAATGTCTTTCACAGAAGTGAGGTTATTAAATAAACAAACTTAATCATATAAAGTAATCTTTCATTTCCAGATGTGATAATTATACCAGATTCATTTCCAGATGTGAGAAAACGTTAAATTTTTTTTTGAAGATGATTAGATTATAAGCAGAACTGGAATTCTCGAAGCACTTTATCAACGGTTTCTCACTATCCTTAAGGCCATGGTCTTTGACCTTCCAACGCTAGTTTTAAGCGTCATCCAGCCTCCGCTAACACCCGTGACAGTCGCCGTCAATGATGACATGATACTGTGATACTCATAGTTAAAATATTTTCAGTACTGCAACTGATGCGACTAGTGTAAATCGAGACGACACAGTGTAACATAATAATAATGTAAGTGATTAATTTACAATCTGGCAAGCTCTAGCAAGCCATATGTAAAGTAGACGGTAAATTTAGAAAATACACGGATGAGAGACTATCCCATTAATATTTAATACGAAACTCGTTATAGATCCGCGGTCCTATAATGCGTATCAGGCGTACAATTTCGTAAAAAAATATACAAACATGCTCATTTTCAAGATTTTTTATATAAGGTCCACGAAGTGATATAAAAGTTTCTGAAACACATCTTTATTTAAGCGAACTGTTTTTGAGATATCAGCCCTCAAGAGAAAGAAAAGTGAGTCTAAATTAGTCCCTCAATTTTTTGAACTAATAAAAACATATATTAAGCATACCAATAAACTTTTTTTTTTTTTGATTGATCGCTGATTGATAATGGCAAGGAACCCTTCGCGCGTGAGTCCGACTCGCATCTGGCCGGTTTTTTTTTATTTATTAATGGAAATGTATACGATTGTAACTATAGATGAAGCCTGGGTCGCGTTTTATAAAGTTACAATTTACAATTTCGCTGTTTGCCTCTCTTTCTAGCCAATATGTGAGTGCGTTAGAGAGGCAAACAGCGAAATTGTAAATTGTAACTTTATAAAACGCGACCCTGGAATCGATCTCTGACTAAACTAAATATTGAAGTCATGTGACATTCGTTTACAAACATTATTTAAATACATCATTCTAGCAATTTTTCTAGGTATTATGTTTGTAATCAGGAAACGTAAAACTCAGCCGTATGATTTTTAAAGTCATGTCGAAAACCATGTTAACTATTGTGATACTTGGGTATCGAACATAGTCTGACGTTCGTGTATCTACACCTACACTCAAAACATTATCTTAAGTTTAGTAGGTACCTGTAAGGGTAGTTGGAAGTGTGTAAGTAAATAAAATAAAATAAAAAGCTAGTCACAAAACGCGAACTCAATCCACAAAGGTTTTAGAAAATACAATCGAAATTAAACGTTCTATACCCCTGCAACGTCACTTCAAACTATGACAATGTCATGTCATTATCATAGTTTGTTTACATTTTTGATACCGTAAAATGCTAAAAATATTGCAAGGAAATTGCATGTATGTTTTTTTAAATAACTCTTAAAGTACACGTTTGGTTGTATTTTTAAGTTAATCTGGATCAAAATACACACATACATCGTGTTTTTTTTAATTCTGTTAATTTTAACAGGCTGCTTGGTACGTTAATTGGAGCTACCTGGAATATAGCTTTTAGACGAAATGGATAAAAAAAATTTTTCGTTTTCTTACGTAATAAATTAAATGGTAAGTGTGAGAGAACCTCATGAAAAACACAAAAGTTAATTTCAGGTGACTGCCGTCACATGTCAAAATAAGTAGCATTAGGATGTAATAAAGATTGCAATACACTTGTTCAGTCATTAAACTAAGTATTTTTTTTAATAACTCAATGACAGTAAGAGTTAAGATACTCGTTTCTTAGAGAAATTGATTATTTTTGAGCTAAATAAGCTTCCTTTTAATTTAACGGAAATCAATAACAACACGGTGTATAAAGATTCAAAATACGCCAAATACGAATAGTTTGGCTTGTAGACGCATTTAAAGCAATCTAAGGTATGGTCTATTGCTTTGGGGGAATTCATCGTGTATTCAGAAAGCCCACGTAGCACAAAAACAATGTATCAGAGCAGTCTGCAATTTGCCTCGTAGAACCTCTTGTGTTTATTCTTTTATCAACCTAAAATTGTTAACAGTTCACTCCATTTATATATACGAAGTTTGTGTTTTTGTCAAATTGCACGGATTGCACCCCAATATGTTCGTCACGAAAAAGGATACAACGCACTTTAATACAAGATATCCTGACAGGCTGGTGCTCCCAAGTATGAACACAGTTATGAAAACAAAAATTGTTACGCTATGTGTGTCAAAATATTTAACAAACTACCTAATGAGTTCAAACATCTACCACTCAATAAATTTAAAAATCAACTGTATTCTTATCTTGTTGATAAGTGTTACTATAGTGTGAAAGAATTTCTAGATGATTCGCTTTAATGTTTGTAATTTATAATAGTTCACGTTTGTAATTTAATTAATATAATTAATTGATTTTAAAATAATTATGCATGTTTAAATAATATTAATTAATTTTAGACTTTTAATAACATAATTTGCATGGCTTTTTAAAGCCTAAATGTGTTTAGCGCTATAATTATTATGTATCAACACCATTGTACACCACAGTTAATGGCAAATAAATAAATTAATAAAGTTGCAGTCAAAGTTGTAGCCAAAAAGAGTATTTAAAAATGGGAACCATTTGTAAAGCCGTAGCAAGTATGTACATCAAAGCCAAGGTGCCAATAGAAAATACATAATAACTACTTAATTATATTTTTACGACGTAGGCAAACTTGTAACGTGTTCTACGACATTTCCATACACCCTTTCAAGGAGAGCTAATGCCAAATAAAAGAGACAAGAGTATTAAGACGAAATAAAAAATTGGTAATTTTTAAGTATTGTTCATTGAAATACAAATGGTAAGTATCTATAAGCCCTTCTGTGATAGATTTATAGTACTATTTTTTTACATTTTTGCTTTATAAATAAAAATAAAAAATAAAAACTGTTTAATTCGGACCATTATAAATCCATATTTTATTAGTAGACTTAAAATTAATACATTATAAACTATGTTAGTACAATACATATGGGTACTTAATTCTAAGAAAAATCACAACAACAACAACAAATCTAAAAACTATTATTTAGCCCTCCCCAACACTACATCGACCCAGTATTTTGTAAACGGGCAGTCAAGGCGCTCTGCCAACGTTCTTAGCATGCTGTTGCTGCTTCCGCGGACTATATTAACAAAACAAAACTTCTGAACTGTGAAAACCGTAGGCCAGGCAATTTTGGGACATGTATATTCAAAGAAACCATTCCCAACATTGCCTCTCGTCATTCTCGCCCCAAATGAGCATGTTTACATGAAAACATGGGAAAATAATCGAAGAAAGCATTGTTACTTTCCATATCAGTACTCCGCAAGCGGCTATCACAAACATTTTACCAGTAGTAACAAAAATTTTGAGCATACCACAAAAACACGTTGCTGTGTTCCAAGCATTGACACCGGATTACTTCAAAACTACCTGTTTCTGTGAAATTATAAATTGAAGTCGGTAGCCAGATAGATTCTACATCATTTACCATTTTTAGAAGTAAAAAATAGATAACGATTTAGTAGAAAAGTACGTTTTTCCTTAGCAGGCAAACTTGTGACAGGTTGGCAATGTTGTAGCATTTTACGGTATCTGATTCGATTTCAGAGATTAGCACAAAATGCTGTGACTACTTGCAAAACATTTCATAAAATAATTCGAGTTCCAAACTAAATTGTATTTTTAAAATTTTATTGGATGATAACGAACCATTGTGGACATAAAATCCTATTTTTAATAGAGAGGTACCATTCTTAATTATTTTACTATTTTCGTCATGTCAAAATATGTCATGGTCTTATCACCAGTAGTCATCCTACTGTTTTTATCTATACTGTGTATAGTACGGTCAAATCGTACATTAAACTCGCAAAACATGTAGTAAAGCTGCATTTTTGGTATGTTATTTAGACACCATAGGGCAGTATAAAACCACATTTTGCAAGCAAAAAAAAATTGTGCTAGCTGCGTTAAGGTGCGACCAGACCGCAGCTTAAATAAAATAAGTAAAAAAAGTTTTAAGTTAAACCGTTTTTATTGCACCATAAACTATAGAAAATAAAAATTTGCTGTAACTAACCGTAGATGCTACTTTCTTTAGATTAGTCACATGAAGCTATTATCACTGTAGTCTTCCCAAGTCGGATGCTGAAAGCCACATTTAGCCTCTATGTCAGCGGATTAAGCGTTACCTAATCGGAAACTTTTACCAAACTGCAATAAAAACGTGGGGCGTACACAATTGTGATTAAGTCACTATAGTTATTTAAGAACACACGTAGAAATCAAGACAGCAAGAGTGTAATAAGTTTTGTTCTGGCATTTTTCCTACGAACAAATAAAACATGGAAGCCGCACGTCATACTAAATTGCCTTTCAAATACGGTCCTGAATTTTAGTTGACAAGTGTCACCCCCTGTTCAATTAATTAGAATGAACCACGGCAATGAATTAGAATGTCAACCTATAAAAACTTCAACCGCCATTTATAAATAGCTGTGATTGGTCCATCAAAGTTTTGATTGGCGATATTCAATAAATATTTTTCAAAGATGTTGCGCCGAAATATGCGCGGTGTCACGAAAAGCGCTATGTCCCGCCTATCTTGGCACAATTGAACAATTGGTTTTGGGGGCATTTTAGAGCTGGCGTTAGGCGTCCGTGTTTTATATGGTCGCAGTATTGGTCATTATATGTGGCCCGGATGAAGAGTGTACTCCGTAGCAGGGCTCCGCCCGAAACCAGCCAAATCCGTCACTTCAAAATATGAATGTTAGTAAAAAATAATGTACCTATCACGTACCTTCTAAATAAACAATACATTTATTTAAAAAATACCTCATAAGTTTTTTCATACATTAAAATATTTGCATACAAGCGCCCGTGAAAATTTTATTCTCGTAGCTTAATAAGGATGATATACTGCACAATCAAATGGCATGCCACTTAGAATAATAGTACAATTATTCAAATTAATCAAATGGCATGCCACTTAGAATAATAGTATAATTATCTACAATTACTTTTTTTCTTAGCGCGAACGTTTTGCCAATATTTAGTGAATAGCTTTAACGTAACCTAAAATTTGTTTATGTTTTGATAAAAGGGCACTTTATGAAATGTCGTATCTCAAAATATATATAACTTACGGTGATGCAACGTAGCTCAAATCCTTTCAAATTTAATGTTCTTTCTTAGTTTTATAGCAATCAATATCAAAAAGATAATAGATTTTTAGTTAAACGTCAAAAACTAAAAAAAAGTGCGAATTTTTTTCCGTTTTTTACGTCCTATGCCCAAATATTTTTTTTTTTATATGCATTTTCGTATATATCGTATAAGGCCTTTATAATATACCAAAATTGCAGCCTTGCAACTCGACTTGCGATTTGTATAAAAAACTTAGATAGCGGGCTTTTGGAATTTCGGGTTTATACTTTCAACTACAAAGTTCACTGACCTAATTTTACCATTAAATTAAAGAATATTAAGTGCGCTATAAGGTCATTATTGCATGTTTTTCGTAGCATAATTAGGTGAGGCGATATTAAGTCGAAAACTATATTTTATCTAGTTTACAAAAAGGGGTACTTTTTAAAGTCTCGAATCTCTGAAACTATAAGACCTACGGTAATGCATGTTAGCTCAACTTGTTGGAAATTTATTAGTCTTTAAACGATTATTTACATATGATATCAAAAAACGTAAGGTTTTTTAAATAAAAATCAGAAACTTAAAAATGGCCGTAAATTTCGCAGTTTTTCACGCACTACCCAGCTAGCACAACTTTTTTTTTGCTTGCAAAATATGGTTTTATACTGTCCTATGGTGTCTAAACAACATACCAAACATGCAGCGATACTAGATACTTGATTTGCGAGTTTAGGGTAAAATTATGTACGATTTGACCGTACTAGTAATATGTTTATTATTATTTTGGTTTGATATATGGAATAACGTAATTCTACTAATTTAGTATGTTACGTAATTTTATTAATTCTCCGAAGCGTTAGTGACGATTACTTTTTTTGGTGTGTTATCACATCAATTTTAAAGATAGTTTGGTTGACGACAACGGTGCGTAAAATTGACGTACGTCCTCCCTCCGACAGGTCCCAATTGGGACTGAAAGATGACAGCAAGTACGATCCGGGAGCACAATTTCACATTATTTTGTATGATGAAATATAATTCTTACAATATTAATGATTTCATCTCGAAAACCTTTGACACAGACTTTGACGTTTCTTCTGATATATTTTTTTCTTGGTAATGTTATGTTGTTTCGTGGCTAAATGCGTTTTCATGCAGAGATTAGACCTACGTTTGGGGTAGTTTTCTATAGGGCGAAGTTTATTTAAGTACCTAATACGAATCAATGCGCGATAGATCAAGTTCTCAAATGTAACATATGTAAGTTTTACATCATAAGTAAGTAGTATTATTAAGAAAACTGAAAGAAACAAACGGGAATTCTACTATTACCTCGCCTTAACCTTGGTTTTGGAAATTATAAATGACAATCATATTGACAATATTATTCGTTTGTTTTGAATAATTAGCGGATTCGTTATGCCACTAATTGATTCATTGTTAAAACTAATCATATTTCATAATTTTCGATGCCGATAGCCATAGCTCAGGTACAGTCGCCGTCAGATATATCGTAACGGCGAAGGTCCTCAAATACTTCTGAGCAGAGTTACTTTTAAATAAATTCTTCACAATTGAAAAGCCAATAATATCCGAGATCCAGTTTTCATAAATATTTATGAGCAGCTGTTTTACATTAAATTCTGAACCCAACGAGGTAAAAATATCTGGACGTACACATCGCCAAAGGTATCTAAGGGAGAGGAATGGTCACAAACTACTTTTTTACGTATTTAATTTATGAAATTGCATTTTATTTTGAATTGTGTGGCTTGTCATCAAGTCGTGGCGTATGTGGCGTATGTATGGGGCACGAAATGTTCTGCAGTGTTATTCACTAAGGAAACCGCCTTGCTGTCAGCGCTGTGTCAGTGCTGCGGCAGCGTCGAGCCTAAGGCACTGGTCTCACCGCGAGCTACAAAGCTATAAACTATCGGCTATAAACACGAACAAAAGATAAGCACTCCCGTGTAAATAAAAGAGACACGGCGATACTCGCCCGGCTATCAGCTATCAACGCCGGGCGAGTATCGCCGTGTCTCTTTTATTTACACGGGAGTGCGTATCTTTTGTTCGTGTTTATAGCCGATAGTTCATAGCTTAGTAGCCCGCGGTGAGACCAGTGCCTAAAAATGGTATTCACTAATGTACTTTAAACGACACTAGTGCTCGGCGACGAATGCGGCGTGAGCTGGAACTACATTGCGTCGAAAGTTTGACGTTTAATGTATGAACTTCGTATTCTCTAACGAAAAACAGCGACGAACTCGCCCAAACCTCGCTCACAGCCTCGATTCCTAATGTCAAATCAAACAGCTAGGATTTTAGACAAGGCTGTCTCGACATCGAGCTCGTTGACGAACGCAGCGTCGAATGTGTCAACAAGAGAATAGCATAGCTGATTTCATATCTAACTCATTGGAAGCTTGTATGGGTGCAGTTTGAGGTCCAGATGTAAAATTCGCCGGAGACTATACCTGATCCACGATAGCGAGCTAGTATAGGGACCTCTCTTTCGCACTTTTGTATGCAAATGAAAGGGACAAAAGAGGGCAGTGGGCGTCAACATTTGCACCTTGCTGTCGGCCTCGGCTTACATGCCGTCTCTCGGATTATTTTTTATTCTATCATTATTTTTTTCCTTAGCAATTAGTTTCCAAATTGAATCCGATACATTATTGTAGTTTCTTGAATAGACACTATTATAGTGATTCTATTATAGTGAGTGATTAATATTTTAAAGACAAACGGGTCTTAATCGCGTAAACTTACGTTTAATTATATCCTGACGTTTCGGGCATGACGTTACACCCGTGGTCGCAGGCAGACTGGCGAGAGAATGTATCAACACCTTCGAGCTGCGCGGGTTTTTCGAACTACCCGCACTTGATCTTGATTATTCACTTCTAGGCTAGGGTTGTCACTAGGCCTACACACAACACTCACAACATCCAATGGCTTTAAAATGGATGTTTCACCACGCTTACATTTGTAAATCACGGGATTCCACGCGGATGAGATTCCTTGCCCCTCATTTTGATTAAAATTCCGATGTTTCTTAATTTCAATAGCTTCACGTACTTTTCGGCTATGATGTATACGCTCGGTTGAGAGGACTTTCGGGTTATGGAGCTCAATCCAGTGGTTAGGTCCGGACTCCAACAAATGCTCGGCCACAGCAGACTTATTCGTTTGACGCTTTTTAACAGCCGTGATATGTTCCTTGACCCTTTCCGCTATGGTGCGTTTGGTTTCCCCAATATAGGAACTACCACAGCTACAATCGATTTTATAAACGCCCGGTGTGTGGTAAGGTAAAACATCCTTAGGCGACCTTAGATGCCCTGCCACCTTTGATAACGGCATGTAAACGGTTGGTATGGAATACTTATTCAAAAGCGTACCTATTTTGTCCGTTACACCCCTGACATAAGGCAAAAATGCCGGTCGCCTTGCAACATCTAGATGTTTCTTCCTCGGTGTTCGTCTGGGTTGCCGTCTGTTCATTATGTAGCCATTTCTCTTCAGAACCTCCTGAACGTGCGACATCTCAATTTCTAGAAATTCAGGGTCACAAAGGTCATGTGCTCTGTTCTTCAGAGAATTAACCACAGACTGAAGCTGCCGGGGGTGGTGGTGAGACAGAGCGTTCAAATACCTGTCTGTGTGTGTGGGCTTCCTATAGACAGTGTGCGCCAAAGAACCATCATCTCGACCTATCACCTTTACGTCCAGAAAAGGCAAACTGCGCTCCGATTCCAATTCATATGTGAATCTGACTTTAGTATGAATGGAATTGAGATACTGGAGTAATTGCTCAACTTCATGCTTGCCACCTCTCATAACGCAGAAGACATCATCGACATATCGCTTCCATAATTTCACTGCCCATGGTTGCAGATCTATGCTGGCCTCGAAATGCTCCATCCAGATATTTGCTAAAACCGGTGCCACAGGGCTACCCATAGCAACTCCGTCGATCTGGAGATAATGCCCCCCTCGATATAAAAAGTAGCTTCCTTCTAAACAATTCCGGAGCAAAACCATGACAGAACTCACTATCCCATTGTCAGCTAGCCTCTTTCGAACTACTTCTAGACACTCTTTAACCGGGACATTGGTGAAAAGTGACTCAACATCGAAACTCACCATTAAGTCTCCTGGTTCCAACGTTATGTCCTTAAGAATGTCTATGAAGTGACGGGAATCCTTCACGAAAGACGACGTGTTTCCCACAAGCGGCTGCAGCACCGACGCAACATGCTTTGCCAGATCATAAGTAGGAGAGGCGATTTGACTTACAATAGGTCGCAAAGGCACGTTCGGTTTGTGTACTTTCGGTAACCCGTACAATTTCGGCGGTTGCACTGTTTTAGGCTTGTACAAGCGGTTAAAGACGTCTTCCTGAAATAACACCTCATGGTCCCTGATGACAGCCCTAATCCGACGCGTAACTCTGGCAGTGGGATCATATGAGACAGACTTATAGACGCTAGTGTCACTCAATAAAATGAGTGATTAATCATTATAGATAGTGTTCCAAAGTAAAAAAAATGTCTGTAATTATTATGTGTTGTGTAATGTTATTAATACATAAAAACATTGGAACTAATATTAGAATTCTATGTAAATAAATTAAAAAGTAAAAAACTAAAAGTATGTTGACTGAACTTTCGCCGCCATGACGTGAGGGTTGACGACAAGTTTTCCGACTGGTGTGAACTCTCCGCTGGCGTTCCGCAGGGTGGGGTTCTTTCTCCGCTCCTTTTCTCAATTTTTATTAATGGGATCACCAGGTCACTTAAGTCGTCCTACCACTTATATGCGGATGACCTGCAAATATATTCAGCGGCTAGTATAGAAGAATTAACGAGCTTAGTTAATGACATTAACGGGGATTTAGAATTAATTCGTTGCTGGGCCCGGAATTTTGGTCTGAAAGTTAATGCGAAGAAATCGCAAGCAATTGTTATTGGTAGTCCTTACTATATAAATAAGCTCTCAGACATGACGGTTCCGGATGTTTACTTTGGTGGGATTCCTATACCTTTCTCATCGACTGTGCGAAATTTGGGTATTACCTTGGACCAGACGCTTTCCTGGACACCCCATGTGGCGGATATTAGCCGAAAGGTGTTTGCGTCTCTTCATTCCTTGAGACGTCTACAAAATTTTCTCCCACATCAAACGAAAATTACCCTTGCGCAGTCTCTATTGCTTCCACTTCTTGATTATGGAGATATTGCTTTCCTGGACCTGAGGGAGGAGCTGCTCGATAAGCTCGAGCGTTTGCAGAATGTGTGCATCAGATATATTTTTGGCTTGCGTAAATTCGATCATGTTTCTGCATTTCGTTCTCAACTTGGCTGGCTTCCGATCCGCCGTCGCAGAGATGTACATATCCTGTCCTTACTTTTTAACGTACTTTTCAATCCTTCTTCGCCTCCTTACCTTTCTGAAAGATTCCATTATTTAGCCGACGTTAGTAATCACCGCTTGCGATCAAGTGTTAACCTCACTCTTGCTTTACCATGTAATAAGTCACGTACTTACTCGAGATCTTTTTTGGTGCGTGCTGTGAAATTGTGGAATGGGCTGCCGCTGTCCCTCAGACAGGCCCAGTCTGTAACGTCACTCAAGAACGGTTTAAAGAAGTTATGGCTCTCCGACAGTTTGTGAAATGGTTGAGTGTTTTATTGTTATTTTTAGTTATATATAGGTAGTATATGTATATATAACATATGTATTTTATATTATAACTATATGTGTATTATATGTACGAGTTTAGCATAGTATACTTTAATTATATTGATGTAATTCAAATCACGTTGTACACATGATTGTTTGTCCATCTCTTGTTTCATTTTTTAGTTCACTCTTTTGCTCAAAGGTTAACTGGAAGAGATCCCTTACAGGGATAAGTTCGCCTTTGTACCTGTTTTTAATTGTTCTGTGTATTATTATTATTTTTACCTATGTTTTGTGTACAATAAAGAATTTACATACATACATACATGTAAACCCAGCCGATGCACATGCATCGCTCTTATCGCTGGCCAATTACGTGCCGTCTGAGATTTCTGGTACTAGCTCGATATCGTGGATGAGGTATAGATCTTGGTATAGCTAGAGCCGCTGGAGGTTTACCTACGCGTGGATGATTCCGGATTTCTCCTTACATCTATTTCAACCTCACATATGGTCTCGTCGTTTCTTTTTGATCGTGGCCGTCCAGGTTGCTTAATATTCATTGTCGAACCAGTTTGCTCAAACTATCACTTGGACACTCACTTATATGGCGTAATCCATATTCAACCCTAAACAAGCGTCGTACAGTCACGTAGGAACTGTTATTTTTATAAAATTGCTTTACACAAAAAGCACGCTGTTTTCCCCATTTGGTGACATATACTTAGTTTCCCGCCATTTTTCTGCCTCTCGCATTGATAGTTAAAAAAACAGTGTTGCTATTTGCAAAAAATATTGGCCCACCCTGTATATCAGACTCCGATACTATTTGAACTGGCATTACAATTGGACACCGATTACCTACTGCTATTAATTGTTGACCCTTGATTTTTAATTTTGGACACTGTTTATGCTTCTGATTGGATATAGTTACTATGGTGAATAATACAAAGATTTAAACGATAAAAATTTTTACGACGGTAAAATCGAGCGTTTCACAACACTATTGTGAGCTGTCAAAAACGACTTCTTTCGATGCCCCTACTTTAATGGTAAGCTTATTTGTAAGTAAATAAGGTTGAATATTTATTGCGCTTATTTGGAGTTTGCAGTACGCGAGAAAATAAAATAGTGATGTGAACGTTACTCTTTACGATACAATGTCGAGAATAGGTATACAATGTCGAGATACGGACACTTTTGTTTGCGTATAATAGTGTTCTCACAGTAATTAAATAAAAAACAGTCGTATCGTATTCAATAGCTTCATTTTCAAAAGCGCTACTTAACACTAGTTGGACATATCAGCGACGGAATATTATACATGTAGACGAAGCTTTACATACAAAAATGCCTTTAAATAATGGCCCCAGCCACATTGACACTCGCGGCTATCCCCTCTCCATAAATATGTCCGCGCACCTTAAAATTATATCCAATACCTACACAATTTCGCGCTATAAAAAAAAAAGTTGTGATTGGTTAATAAAAGTTTTCGTATTAAGTATCGTATTTAATCATCAATTTCGTCAACGTCACAACAAACCACTCTGTTCTAAATTCAAATTATTGACAACCTATTCAAGACATGTGGCTGACCATAAAGAATTTAAAGCGATGTGTATATGACATTAAGGTATATTTTCCATAAATGTTGAGATATTTACGACCACCCTGACTGCTCAGATATTTCTGATTATCTCTGTGTTCCGATATTTTTGCCTAATTATATGTTACGAATTCATTGAAAAGTGGTTGCTCCTAAATTTGTGACGAATTACATGCGTCTAATTTATTGCCGCCCTTTTCTCACGTAACGAAAATATTGAAATTTTACGTTGCTCCGATTTATTTGGGGACCTCGACCGCTACCATATATCTGATGGCGACTGTACCAATGAGTTTTCAGAACTTATGTACCGTACCTATGTACGAAATATCATTTGACATTATTTACCAGTTGCTTTTCGGTGAAGGAGAACATCGTGAGGAAACCGGACTAATCCCAATAAGGCTTAGTATACCCTCTGGGTTTGAAGGTCAAATGGCAGTCGCTTTCGTAAAAATCTAGCACCTACGCAAAATCTTGGGACTAGTTGTCAAAGCGGGCCCTAGGCTCTCTGGCCGTGGCAGAAGCCGGGGTAACGAAAAAGCAGGAAGAAGAAGACAAAGTATTGTCGCTGACTGTGCTTTACTTCCCACGACAAACTTACACATATCGAGACGAGTCTAAGAAACCCAAATACAATGGGGTTTGGTTGTTTCATCACAAAGTTCCTATGGCTACCTTCCAGTTCCACCATCAGATCAGCTCTTTGTCATAATAATATTGCATTGTCATCAAATTTAAGCAGCTCAATCTAAAATCAGGAAATGGTTCAAATTTAACTTGCAAGATTCGATCATAGACAACGGAACTGAAAACTAAGTTGAAACTAAATTCTAAAAGCTTGTAAAAAGAGAAAAGTAAATAATTTATCCTAAAGTTGACTAAGAAGCACCTGTCAAATGATTGAAGAGAAAAATGTGATGACAAGACTGCACTGCTTTCGATGATTGTCAAAACAGTTACTTAAAATAAGTATAGCTATTTTTCAATCAATATTCAACTATATTTGTACCACACAACGTCTATTTTTCCTTCTTGTTCAGATATATTTGCCTTTTTGACTGCTTAGATACCAGTGGTTTTTTAACAGCTGAGGTATCAATGATGTGTTGTATGTTAAGAAATTAATGAAAATCGACTGTTAAGATATTTGTGACTTGTTAAGCGCTCACAAGTAAATACTATCATGACAGTCAACAATTTTTGAAAGTTTAAATGTTAACCTCTCTTTGGACACCTCGAGTGTATAGTGACTTCTGATGCTGACTGAACAAGAACTATTATGAAACTGCCGAAAATGCCCCAGCATAGCATACCTGAACTTTGAGAAAATTTCAAGTTTATTTATTTATAAGCGACAAAAGTATACAAAATTAAAACTATAATATTATCAAACTACACTATAAATAAATATATACTAAACTAAATCTAAATCTAAAAACGGCCCCCGCGGCATGGTGCCTAAGATGCTGGCAGCATTACCCCGCTGGATCGCGAGGCTAATTTGTTGAGCGAGGTAGCTGCCAGCTCTTGGGTCACCTGTGGTATCTTTGAGTCTCTTTGAAAGTTGTTTAAAGAGACTCAAAGCACCAGAGCCCCACGGACCCAGGGTCTCGACGCCGAAAGGGATAATAGTTATTTATTATACAAGGGGGCAAAGTTGTTGTTTAACTGTCGTGCCAATATTGAGACCTGAGCTAGCGAAAGATTCCAAAATTGAGCCACGAGCGTAGCGAGTGGTTCAAAAACTGGAATCTTGAGCATTGCGAAGGTCTCAAGGCACGAGAGTTGAACAAACTTTGCCGCCAAGTGTAATACAACTTTTTTCCCCTCACTATCGCGAGGAAATATGATTAAAAATCTCATCCAAATGTAAATTAACTTAAAGAAACCATTTAAAACTCAATGTCGAAACGTATCGTACAATAGAGTTACTTCTGGAATTTAAATATAGCCAATGGCTTACAAAGTCACCCATGAGAACGACCAATTTAACATGTGAGCTCCGATTGCGCATGTTTACTACGGTCATACAGATCCACTTATACTAGGCAGTAGGGGGCTATAGGAATTAGAGCAATGTCAAATTACTTTATTCACAAGAGTGTAAAAAGCGTTTTTACCCGCTCGTATTAAACGATAAACGAGCGCTTTACGAGCTAGTGAGGGGAAAAATTATAGTCAGCGCCGAGACCACTGTATTTTCCTACCTTAGCACTTTCAGCCGCCTCTGCTGCTGTTGCTGCCCTTATGGATGTCCGAGGGAGATGTGACGGGGCTAGTGTGTCTACACATGTTGCATCCCACACTAGCACCCGTCCCATACTCCATGGAATCAGAGACATCCCATCCGGTCTCTTGCCGTCGATCCTTGATATGCCGGTAGGCTCTAATAGAGCCATTGACCGATTGACCGACGCAAGAGCCCTACGGATGATGTCGTTAAGGGCAGCATGTCTTGAGAAGCGGCCCGCACTCCTTTGGCAGGAAAGTCCGTGGTGGCCCAGGCGATCCAGCGGGGTAATGCTGCCAGCATCTTTGGCACCATGCCGCGGGGGCCGTTTTTAGATTTAGTTTAGTTTATAATGAGAAAATTGAAATTTCAGAATATTTTTTCTTGTCATTTTTATATTTTTACCAGTGCAGAGAACTTTTTGGTTTTGATAATATCGTAGCCGTAGCTATCGTGTTAGCCCAAAAACTAGTCTTGAACTGCCGAAAATGTCCCAGCATAGCACACCTGAAGTTTGAGAAAATTGAAATTTATGAATATTTTTTTGTCATTTTTATATTTTTACCAGAGCGAAGAACTCTTTGGTTTTGACAATATCGGAGCCTTAGCTATCGTTTAAGACCATAAACTATCCTGGAACAGCCGAAAATGGCCCAGCATAGCATACGTAGGTTGCCCTGAAAGTTTCGGGAATCGAAAAAATACGCATTTTAATGAAATAAAAGTACTTTTATTGTTTTTCAAAGTATTCTCCTTTGTGTTTAATACACTTTTTCATTCTCTGAAACCAGTTTTTAAAACAGTTATTGAAGTCTGAAGTGGGGGTTGACAAAATGGCCATTTTATAAGCGTCGACTGCTTCTTCCGCGGTCTGAAAACGCTGACCACGCAACCGATTCTTTATTTTCGGGAAAGTAAAAAAATCGTTGGGACTTAGGTCGGGGCTGTACGGAGGATGGTCCAGTAATTCGACGTTTTCGCCCTTCAGATAGTCGTCTGTTTTCTGAGCGGTGTGAGGGCTGGCATTATCATGGTGTAGTATAATACGGCGGTTAGGGTTAGTTTTTCGCAGTTCAGCAAAAACAATCGGTAAACAAACGCCTATATACCAATCGGCATTGACAGTTCTTCGATCTTCAAGAGCGATAGTCGCCACGTGACCCGATTTGGAGACAAACGTGGCTACCATTTTTTTGATCGTGCTGCGAGAACGAACAACTTTTGTCGGCTTCGGTTCGTCTTCGTAAACCCAAACTCGAGATTGGTTTTTCGATTCAGGCTCATATGCGTAAATCCATGATTCGTCACCTGACACAATACTAAAAACGGCATTTGGGCTTCCTCCATTAAATCTTTTTAAAGTTTTGCGGCACCAATTGACACGTACCGTTTTCTGGTCGTCAGATAACAAGTGAGGAATCCACCGGGAAAATAACTTCCGCACGCCCAACTCTTGTTGTAAAATAACTTGTACCTGACTCATTCCAATGCCTAAAGTCTCCTGAATCTCCCGATATGTAACATGCCTATCTTCCTTTATCAGTTGGCGAACAACATCGATGTTTTGATCGGTAACGGCCGTTTTCGGTCGACCCTCACGTACGTCATCCGCAAGAGACACACGGCCACGTTGGAATTCCGAATACCACCTGTATATGGTCGTCTTTGAAGGTGCTTCACTACTAAAAGCAAGTTAATCGGTCTCCACATTGTTGTTGTGTTAATCCACTTTTAAAGTCATAATAAATCATTGCTCTAAAACTTTCGCGGGACAGCTCCATTTTCACCAGCGACTCAACGACTTTAAAAAACAATTGAAAATCGGACATTATTTTTTTTTTTCTAAGTGGCCAGTGTTTTCGAATAATGAGACTATGCTTGTAAGAAAGAGGTATAACACATGTCAAATATACGTTCCTAAGTATTAAATACCCGAAATTTTCAGGGCATCCTACGTAAGCGAATTTTGGTATAGTTGTAGGGAATAGTGTTTTAAACCACGTACTAAAATTACTGGTGGTTAGGGGTGGAGCTAAAGGGGGGAGGGGTGTAAAGGTCCTTATTTTTAATTTTTCGTAAATAAGTCGTAGGTAAACCGTGGCTTGTAGCAAAAAACGTTCTGGTACATAACATAAGTAATCTACATAAAATTCCCTACAAAAAAGATATATGCATGTTTCCTCTGGGATCAATGTGTCATGAGATGGGAAAGCAAGAAGATGGACACTATAGAAATAAACACATTTGTTTAAGTAGGTATGGCACATACAGAATGTTTGCGAGCATTCCAAAAGATTTTAATGCTCAATTCCTGACCATATTTAGAGTCTTTAATGTTAAATAAAATTTCCTGAATTCGGCTTGGTTTCAGAGATAATCAACCTTTTTTTCGAAATAAGTTTTTCGACGTAACTCGTCATAAAACTTCTTTTTGATTACAATGCTACCACAATATGTTTTAATATTATCACACCTTTATCTTGGCAATCAAAAAATGGTAATAAACTTGATACTGGAAATGTTAAAAAGTACGCAAAAAGTGTAAAAAAAAAAGAAAAACAATTTTTTTTGGTGGTATTTGACATTAGCTCTCATAATAATTTTTGTTTGTTTTGATGTCTAGAATGCATAGTTAAAATCTTTTGACGATGATATTGAGAATATTTTAGGTTTAGAAGATAATTAGGAATTTTATTTTTACAAATAAGCATACAGGGCGCGCCCGGGCGCGAGAATTCCAAAATATTTTAAGTATGCATTCTAGATATCAAAATAAACAAAAAATATTATGAAACCTAATGTGAAATACCTCCAAAAAAATTTTTTTTTTCTCTTTTATTTTAGACTTTTTGACATTTCCAGTACTTTTTATCATTACAAAAATTTGTAAAAAATATTTTTTTAATAATTTTTTTAGGGACTGGTTATTTCGTAAAAGTTTATTCCCATTTTTTGATTGCCAAGAAAAAGGTGTGGTAATATTAAAATATATTGTGGTAGCATTGTAATCAAAAAGAAGTTTTATGACGAGTTACGTCAAAAAACTTATTTAGAAAAAAAGGTTGATTATCTCTGAAACCAAGCCGAATCCAGGAAATTTTATGTAACATTGAAGACTCTAAATATGATCAGGAATGGAGCATTAAAATCTTTTGGAATGCTCGCGAGCATTCTGTATGTGTCATACCTACTTAAACAAATGTGTTTATTTCTTTAGTGTCCATCTTTGTGCTTTCTTATCTCATGACACATTGATCCCAGAGAAAACATGCATATATCTTTTTATAGAGAATTTTATGTAGATTAATTATGTACTAAAACATTTTTTGCTATAAGCCACGGTTTAAGAGTTATTTACGAAAAAATAAAAATAAGGACCTTTTCTCAAACTTGCTACGGAATGTTGATGTTACTTACTTTAAATTAAGCCCGGAAATACTATGTATCCGGTGTCATATGCTAAGATGATATGTAAAGAGTTTTCATGTATTTATTTCACACCTAGGACTGCAAACAAACTGTCTTTTGTTTTGAAACGTCAAATTGTGACACTAGGTCTTGACATTCAGCCATAGAAAAAAAAAATAACCTAAGAACTAATGTCTATACCAACAGGTAAAAGGATACCTCAAACAGATTAAAAAAAAAGTTCGGCGCGAATGTTTTTTTTTAATGTTGTACGATACTGTACTATTGGTTTATTTACAAATCAAATAGTATGGTTCGGCGAAATCAGTTCGTTTTAACCTCGTGAGGCCCTGAGTCATATTATCATATATATATTACATAACATTTTGACTTTCTAGTTATAGTGTCAAAGTTAAAATTCGGTTGAAGTAAGCGGCGTCACTAGGCCTCAGGAGGTTAATTCATAGCAAGTTTGAGAAAAGCACTATACAAATCTCGGCGAGAAACAGGGTTACAGGCCGCAAATTCTTATCTGGCCTCAGTTCCTTCGGCCAGATATATCTACTTGGCCTGTAACCCTTCGTTTCCCGTCCTCTATAGTAATGTACTATTACACCCCTCCCCCCCCCGTTAGCTCCACCCCTAACCACCAGTACTTTTAGTACTGTGGTTTCAAACACCATTCCCTACAACTATGCCAAAATTCGCTTATACACGAGTTTTTTTCCTCTGAGTTTCCTTCGTTTGGTGTACTATGAAATCAAATATCAGTTACTTAATTAAAAAACTTGCTTCATTGGGCATAACAACATCCCTATAGTATCCTACTAATGTCATATGCTATCGTAAAATTGTATCGACTTACGACGTTTTAGTTAAGAACGGTAGTAGCATAGAAAAATGTCATAAATATTATTATATTTATATTCAAAATTACCAAAGTTATCTGTTTACTAACACGTGAAAAGTAATGACCCTGTTCTTAGAATTTACTATAACTGTTTTTACACCAGCCTACAGCACATGAAGGCATTTTTAATTCGTTTTTACCGTTATTTATAGAAACGCATTCAGACGTCCGTCAATTATTGTCAACTCGGCCAAACTGAAACAGCTCCGGGAGTAGTTTTTTAGGAACGCCCACTCAAGAGTAGTTTGCGTTGGGTCATATTTGTACGGACAGGATGTTTCCATGGTTTATGTGCGTTCACTGTGCATAATATCCTTGATTTTTTGGCACTGAATTCGCTTCATAAAACTATGCAAAGAGGCAAAAATTGATTGAAGACCCATAGAAAATTGACATAATGTGTGACATAATTCCCTTCACAGAGTATTACTGCGCCCAAGGCAGGGGTATATGTAAAAAAACATGGAGATTAACCAGAAATATTGGTGACTTCTGCAGAACACGAACTTGTGTGTAGAATTAAATAAAAGAGCTTGGAAAAATAGATTTCGAAGGGGTTCTGGAGAACTTGTATTGTGAATACTGAAATTGCAGTAGCAACAAATAATCACCTAATTAAAAATTTCAAAAACCGACATCAACCGGTTTTCCAAATCTACCTTTCTGGATGCAAATTCTTGTAAATGAATGAAAATTACCAAAAGCGCCATACATGTACCTATAACAATTGAAGAGATCCCTCGATTTCTCCAAGATCCCATCATCAGACCGCAACTTGGTGCCAACAGGACCATCTCGGTATAATACACGTTCGATCACAAAAAGAAATTTTAAAAATCGGTTCACTAATCTCGGAGATATCGGGTAACATACATACAACATAAAATAAAAAAAAAATTAGTCGAATTGAGAACCTCCTCCTTTTTTGAAGTCGGTTAAAAAGGATTAAATTTAGCTAATTTAAGACGTCCTAGTTAATTACAAAAGCCAGAAATTACAGCTTTTTAACTATATTGACCTGATTTTTTCATTTGAATTTGCCAGTGTTTTATCGGTACACCCTTTATATGTGTATTTTGATCCAGATTAGCTTAGCAATACAAATAACATTAAGAGTTCCGAGCAATGTTGTAGCACTTTACGGTATTGTTTTGAATACTTCCCGATTCGTCGGATTCCTGTTTTGCCGGATTCTTGTTACGTCGGATTCTTGTTTCGTCGGAAATATTAATATACATTAAATCAGCCAGGTAAAAGAAATGTGCTTATATTTTCTTATTGTATGAAATGACCTGCTTCTCTACGTCTACCTTTTATTTAGTAGATAGGTATAACCGCGATATTTCTGTAGTATTTCTTAATCAAAAAAATCCGGCGAATCAAGAATCCGACAAAATAAGAATCCGGCGAAACAGGAATCCGGCGAATCGGGAAGCATTCATATTGTTATAATAATTTTTTTGGCAGCGGTCGAATTAGTACGTAGATATTCGACGAACATTCGCGAGTGCGCGACGTGCGTCACCGCTCGCCGTGTTGCCGTGTTGCCCTACTGATGGCCTCCCCGGGGACAGACCTGGTGGTACATGCAATTTCCAATTAAGTATGTATATACAAAAAGTAAGTGATGGGTACACACTCTCTAAAGTGCTACGAGAAATCGTAAACTGTTCATATGTATCCAATTACCTATTATGTTACGAACAGTTAAAGTTAAGGACGCTTTTTTACACCCATTATTTCAAAAGAGAATAAAACAACGTGTACTTTGTAATATTATTACAGAAATGCTTTATTGTAATTAATGTCTAAATAGATGGATCATCATATAAATGTTATCTAGTACAACCTACAAAGCGGAACGGCGGGAGCCGCGGTTAGTTTCACCTCGCCACTCATGACGTTCCGCCTTATTCCATCACATACAGGTTTTACAAATCATTTGTAATCATTTTTGTACAGCCATATACAATAATCTTTAGTTACCTCTAAATGTAAAAAATCTGAGGTGTCATAGGAAACTACGCTTCCTATAAAATTAATTACACGAGGGAATGAGGAGCAGCTACGCTTGTGACGTGCAACCGGCAAGGTAGACCTCGGAACTACAACTATCAGTACAGGACTTTACAATCATCACTATAACCTAAGGGAGCAAGAGCACGTCCGCAGACGGCCTTCGCCCCCGGCGAGAGACGTCTCCTTCCAGCTTCTTGGAAGGCCAATTAATTAACTAAATAACTTAAATTAATTACATAAAAATATACAAAAATATCATTTTCACAAAATTAAAGTAACTATACATTCCAGCATTTAACAATATTCGATAAGTATGATTTAAAAGCCGGTTTTAACTTAAACGAGAGCTTGACTTGAAAATACATTACAAAATACATAAATTACAATTATAAAATAGAATCACGGCTATAGTGCCGATTGTCTAGAACTGCCTGCGGCATTTCTTAATCACTTTCGAAGATTCAAGGTCCCCTAGCCCAGCTAATAGTTATTCTACAACGAGCTAAATTACGGAAACATTTCGGTCTTTATGACCATTATTTTCCTTCGATTCATAAATTACACGAGAATGAGAGACGTTCAAATATTTATACATAGATTCATACGAACAACGAATAATACTAGAACACTTAAGAGCTAGAAACGCAATAAAATTACGCCACGGTGACGCGACGGCCGAGCACCAGTGTCGGCGTCAACGCTGTACAACTATTGTTACAGTAAATCGTATCATATCATTCTTTACATCAGTCTGCTGCTACGGTATGTACAGAGGGCGCCTCACGCCTGCGCTGAAGCCGCTCGCGCCGGGCGCGCCCGCCGGTGCCGTCGCCGTCGCCTCTCACAACACAACAATACGACTAACACAAAAGTTATAGGTACGTCACGAGCTTACCATACACAGACACGACGCAGTGCACGACAATATTAAATACCTAATCAGATTGAATGTGGCTGCTGTATGCCAATATCTATTCTACGAGAGGGTCGCAGCGGGCGGCGTGATAATGCCGGTGAACGGTGGACGACGAAGCGGCGAGCTCTTAGTTACAAATGTACAATCTCAAATATTCACAAAATTTATAATAGGCGGGAAACCCGCGCCGTCGCATCAGCTTAAGCCCGCGGACGTTAATACTTTACACATACTACAGAACAGGGTTGGGTGGCGGCGGTCCGATAGGGCCGAGCTCCGGCGCTTTCATGAAGAATTTTTCCAATTTGGCTATGATGTGCTTTCCGTAAGTGTATTTGCGCAGCGAACCGATGTGTGGGCGTATCTTGTGCATAAGAACTTTGCGCTGCGTGGGCTCCGCTACGTCGATCATTTTCTGAACCACATAGTTGGCGTATTGATCCTTCATCATCACGTGAAGAGCGCTGAAAAACGCACGACTGTAATCAATATTACAGACCGAACTAGCAATAGATTAACCTTTTGGACGCCAACGACCGATATATTGGCACCGCAGATTCAACGCCAAAGACCGATATATAAGTCTTGGACCACAGAGCAACATAACATAGACCCACACGCATGTGCGTAAAATTTAATTTCAGTTTTGACATTTTGTTGACGTGGCGTCTGGGTGACAGCTTTGGTATTTGACGTGGCGTCGAAAAGGTTAAAAGCTTTATTACGGAGCATAATTCGGAAATGCACCAGATCTTGGATGTTTTCGACATGAACCAAAGGTGTGGGGCAAAAATAAGTGATCTGAGGCTCTACGAATTACGAGGGAGGATCCAAAAGTAATGATAATCGACATATCAGAATAACAGAATAATATTTTTTGAATTATGGCAATACAGTATCACTCGTAATTAAAATTAATTAATAAAATTTAGACAACATTAATTTGTTTTCCTTTTATAGTTACGCACTAAATACATTTTCACTTCTCATGCTCAAAAAGTGCACCTTTATGTCGTGCGTAGACGACATAAAATCACATTTTATGGTCTAGAGCATAAAAGTATTTTTTTTCTAAGGCTAAGGTAATCGGTCTCAACAGCCAAACAGTTAAAACATTGCACAATTTTATTGAGCTATAAAATAGTATAGGTGACAAAACTTGTTATATTATTTTATATATTTTTTGTCATTAAATTTATTAAATCACATTAAATAGATATCGATTATCGTTCAAAAATTCTTCGAAATGTTTGACTTGGCAGAAAACCGAGCTACTGAAACTCTGAACACAGACAGAAAATTAAAAAAATATATAAAAAATGAGTTGGCGGGTATTGGTTATATATTATTCTTCTTTCGCTTTAGGACAACTCCGTTGTGTAAATTACAGTGAAAATGTGTTTTACTTTCCTCGCAAACGAAGTGAAAAGCAGAGTGTACAACATGGGCATAAATGTCCATTTTTATCCTGGTCTGCTATTTTGGTCTTCGCTTCACTCAGACCAAAAAATTGCCTCGGTTAAAAATGGGTCACTTTATGCCCTTGCTGTACAATCTACTATTTTACTAATAATGAAACCTGGGCTCATTTTTATTGACCTAGATATATAATAATACACATTTGTGCATATTATTTGAAAAAATTGGGTAATATTCTCGAGTTCAGAGATTTACAAATAAATCTGCTATTGTAGATTTTTAATAAATACCCAGAACAATTTAAATGAGTATACAAACATTGTTTTCGGGTAGTTCGGATTAGTTGCAAAAAAACCGAGTAATTTTTTTTCTAAGATCTGGAGCTTCTAGACGACTTTGGGCTGGCCTGGAACTTTAAATTTCAGAGACTGCTGTAAAAACTTGAGAAATCAAATCCGACAATTATTTGCTGTAAATTAAAGACCAAACATGGTTTATTAAATTTTAATTGTTAACCTTCAAAATTATGCTCTATTAAATTTATGCACAAGTGATAAAATATTGTGATGTAATCGAAACTCCATGATTAGACAAGTTTTTTTTATTTCCAAATGTAATTAAAATTAAAAAAATATATATATTATAAGAAAATACACGGACAAACTTCAAAATGTCCAATTTTAATAATGAAATTAGTAGAACACTCGTATATTGGTATTCAGTAATACCGATTATCATTACTTTTGGATCAACCCTCGTACTGTGGAATGTAATTTTTTTTAGTCTTCATACATGTAAGAGGTCTTATTAAACCAAGTGAGAGTCGGAAAAGATAATAGATAACAAGATATAAGATTAGGCTAGTAACAAAGTGTCCTTGAACAGAAAAGTGCCACTTCGTTCCCGCCTAGCAGGGAAGAAATTAAAGACACGCATTCAAATAGGTGGTGTGAAAATAGTACATTACGACACAAGTGCGAAAAACATGAAATTTCTTTTTTGCACGTGTCTTGCACGACGTTTTTTTTAGTACAGATGGCCCTCCGAAGTTTTGGACCTGACGTAAAATGAGCCACTTCTCGCACTAAATTTTTAGTAGTTATTTAAAAGTGGCTCATTTTACATCAGGTCCAAAACTTCGGAGGGCCATCTGTACTAAAATACGTCGTACTAGACACGTGCAAAAAGAAAATTCGTAACTCGAGTCGATTTAAAACACTAACTTCGGTCGTGTTTTAAAACATTGCCACTCGTTACGAATTCCATGTTTTTCGCACTTGTGTCGTAATGTACTTACTATACAAGGCATCGAAGTATTCATTGCATGGTAAGACTAATAGCAAGCTATGGGGTCGAAATTAGCTATATGTACATTAGAGTGTCCCGTCAATGTATTGAAAAAAAAAAATTTGAGCTACAGTTTCCCGAGAGGCATCAATTTTTTTGTAAATTTACACACATTCCGAAACGAATAAAAAAAGAAATATATGTCATCTTTAGAGCTCTACCGCAGTGTAAAGATATGATTTTTTATATTTTTTCGAAAAAAGTTATATGCCAAAATATGTTTACATATAATTGAAGTATTGTTTTTTATAAAAATAAATTAAATAAAAAAATAAAGGAAAAATATTATTTAAAAAAATCCATATAACATTAAATATTTTTTCTTCTCATTTTTAATTTTATAGCTTGTCTTAAATCTATATTGCATGAAAAATATCATTTTTTAATTTTCAGCTCAGGGAGCCGAATTAAAAAAGTTTTTATTTGAAAACTTCAAACGATGGTAGAGCCCTAAAGATTTAGTCTAAATTTTTTTTTATTATTTTTCCCGTAATCTACAATTTATTTAGAGGCTTTTGGTAGGTCTCGCGTAAAAAAGTGAAATTCGGGACACTCTAATGTACATATTATTTCCGTTTAAATTAAGGGAATCGTAATTAGGTCAGATGGTCACTTAGGTAGGAATGGTGTTTTAAGCCACGTACTAAAAGTACTGGTGGTTAGGGGTGGAGCTAACGGGGGGAGAGGGATGTAAAGGTCCTTATTTTTAATTTTTCCTAAATATCTCGTAAACCGCGACTTATAGCAAAAAACGTTCTAGTACATAAGCAATCTACATAAAATTATCTATAAAAAAGATATATGCATGTTTCCTCTGGGATCAAAGTGTCATGAGATAAGAAAGCAAGAAGATGAACAATAAAGAAATAAACACATTTTGTTTAAGTAGGTATGGCACATACAGGATTGCTCGCGAGCATTCCAAAATATTTTAATCCTGAATTCCTGACCATATTTAGAGTCTTCAATGTTAAAGCAAATTTCCTGGATTCGGATTGGTTGCAGAGATAGATAATAAACCTTTTTTTTCGAAATATTTTTTTCGACGTAACTCGCCATAACATTTCTTTTTGATTACAATGCTACCACAATGTGTTTTAATATTACCACACCTTTTGCCTGGCAATCAAAAAATAATAATAGACTTGACGAAATAACCTGTCCCTAAAAAAATAATGAAAATAAATAATTTTAACATTCTAGAAATCAAAATAAACAAAAAATATTATGAGACCTAATGTCAAATTCCACCAAAAAAATTTTTTTCTCTTATTTTTAGACTTTTGAATGCTTTTGATTGATGAACAACAATTTGTCATTATTATTTATTTTAATTATTTTTTTAGGGGCAGGTTATTTCGTCAAGTCTATTCTTATTTTTGCCGTAAAGTCGGTAAATATGGTCAGGAATTCAGCATTAAAATCTTTTGGAATGCTCGCGAGCATCCTGTGTGTGCCATACCTACCTTAAACAAATGAGTGTATTTCTTTATTGTCCATCTTCTTGCTTTCTTATCTCATGAAGTCATGACCATGACACATTGATCCCAGAGGAAACAAGTGTAAATCTTTTTTGTAGAGAATTTTATGTAGTTTACTTATGTCCTAGAACGTTTATTACCATAAGCCACGACGAGCACACGAAAATTAAGGACTTTTACACCCCCCTCCCCCCGTTAGCTCCACCCCTAACCACCAGTACTTTTAGTACATGGTTAAAACACCATTTATTCCCTACAACTATGCCAAAATTCGCTTATACACGAGTTTTTTTCCCCCGACAGGCAGCTTTTGGTCTTCGTCAGTGTTTTTATTAGGAATTATTTTAAATACATTAAATTGATGACAAAAAGGTTGGCGAAACCTGAAAACTTTCCGAATTAAAAAAGTTTTTATCTAGAAACATCCAGCGATGGTAGAACCCTAAAGATCAAGTTAATTTTTTTTATTATTTTTCCCGTAATCTATAATTTACTTAAATGCTTTGGTAGGTCTCGCGTAAAAAAGTCTAATTCGGGACACCCTAGTGTACACGCGGTATACAATAATAGATAGAGTCTAAAAATAACTGAACAAATAAACACCTTAACAATCTTAGAAAAAAAAGATACAATTGTAATATGTACATGTAGAATCTATTCGCAGTTGCCGGCACAAACATCTCTTTTTTTGAGGTACGCGGAGGTTTTTGTTTATGGTAAGCGACAGGTGCAATTGTTTTTCAGTGGGTTTTTTGTATAGAAGACCACAAAATGTGTATATGTGGCTGTGCACATGGAAAAGTACCTAGTTGCGGGTATTGAGTTATGAATAGTTCCAAAAAAGGAGGTTAAATTTGCTATCAATAAAAAAAAAGAATCATGACTCTAGGTTGAACCACTATTTTTATATAAATTTTTGAATTTACGACTTCAGGAATGCACAAGTTGAGAAAATTGCATTTAAAGTTTATAATGCCAAAAAACGCACTTCTACTTCGAAGTTAGATAGTGAAGGGTATACTTATAATCTTTGGAAGTTGAAGAATTATGATAAAGGTTAATTGTTTAAAAATATATGTTAATTATTTAGATTTCTTAGGTTAAACAAGCAAGGGCCAAAGAAATACGAAAGTGTTCATTATACCCAATTCATAATATAATGAGATTAAAACTGTTAGTTTCTTATCGTAGTTACATATTCTAAGGCATTTTGGAACATTATTTGGTACAATTATTGCAGAAATCAATATATTTTTATTTATAAAAAGTTCTGTATTAGTCGTGTAAAACATACAATTTTACATTTTACTAAACTGGGTACCTTGTCACGATAAGTCATTAACTTAAAGAAATAGAGTAAAACTAGGATAAAATACCCAATTATACATATACATACAGTCGTGGCCAGATAATTAGGAACAAGATTTTTTTTCTCATACAACTGCCTGCAAACAGGGCCTTGCAAATTTGATAATAATTAAAAAAAATATTTGACCATTTTTCTTTATTAATATCAGAACTTATCCATGATTAAATAAGGTATACTGGGACGTATTGCAAAGTTCTAAAAAATACCTAACTTGAAAAATATGGATGACGCCACAGTCACTTCAACTTAATTAGGAACGATTTCATACATTTTGTTCTTAATTAGGTTGAAGTGTTTATGGGGTCATCCATATTTTTCAAGATAGGTTTTTTATGGAACTTTGCAATACGTTCCAGTATACCTTGTTTAATCATAAATAAGTTCTGATAGTAATAAAGAAAAATGGTCAATTATTTCTTAAATTATTATCAAATTTGCGAAGCTCTATTTGCAGGCAGTTGTATGGGGAAAAATATCTTGTTCCTAATTATCTGGCCACGACTGTAACTGCGCCTACTTTATGATCTATTAAGTCTTTAATCAATATTATAATATTAATTTGTATACGTCAAACAACTAAAATCACAGCTGTTAAAAGTATTCATTGACTAAATTCGAGATCAACAATAAAATGATTACCTATATTAATAGAGAAACACCTCGTGATGCGACCTTGGTGTGGTTTTAGTAGGAGAAATATACTTCGCTACCCGGCCCTTCGCTCGCTCTTCGGCTTTGATCTAAAGTAAGTAATGGCAAACGAATTTAAATTAATATAAATAGTTATGATTCTACGTTCAATACAAGAGTTACGGAAATAAGTTTAACTCATATATGCCCAGTAGTGTTATTCACTAAGGAAACCGCCTTGCTGTCAGCGCTGTGTCAGTGCTGCGGCAGCGTCGAGCCTAAAAATGGTATTCACTAATGTACTTTAAGCGACACTAGTGCTCGGCGACGAATGCGGCGTGAGCTGGAACTACATTGCGTCGAAAGTTTGACGTTTAATGTATGAACTTCGTATTCTCTAACGAAAAACAGCGACGAACTCGCCCACAACCTCGCTCACAGCCTCGATTCCTAATGTCAAATCAAACAGTTAGGATTTTAGACAAGGCTGTCTCGATATCGAGCTCGTTGACGAACGCAGCGTCGAATGTGTCAATAAGAGAATAGCATAGCAGAACTAGTTATTGAGATGAACTTTATGATACAGTTTATTTTCAATGGGTCGATATCGATCCAATGGGCATATTGGGCATATATGGGTTAATGTCTTCTTATAAAAACAATGGATACATTTTATTGTTTTTATCATTTAAATAATTTTGCTATAGGCCGATCTATCTTAGCAAGAGGCATTTGACTACCCGCGACGGAAATATTGACAAAATAATTCAAATTTTAAACGCTTTTAAGACATGGCGTGACAAGGTACTCTGAGTACTAAACTTTATGGTCGGAGAAATATACTAAAAAAAACATAATTTTACCGATATTCTTGCACACACGTGTTCCTTAGGATGTAAATAACCCAATTATAGTTCAAAACCATTTTGGCACTTTTTCACCCGCTTCGACAAAACTCTTGCGACTCTGTAACTAAAACCTTTCCATGTGCACAGCGACATATATTTTTAAAAACTACATTAAATATGCTATCATACAGTATTTTTTTAAATTTGATACTTTTGTTTTTTAATACTTACATAACGCTTAAATTAAAACAAAAAGAATAACCCCCTTATTCATAAACGTTTGCTAAATTAACAAGCCGCTAATAATTGTTTGTCCCTTTCAGTCTCAACAATGTGTGCATAAGAGCAAAAGGGACAAACAATTATTAGCGGCTTGTTAAGTTAGCAAACGTTTATGAATAAGGGGGTAACTGTTTAACTTTGACTCCAAAAAAGCTACTTTTTTATGTGAAATTTAATATTTTTATTATAAAAAATGGCCCCCCCGCGGTCAGGGGTGGAATTGATTTTCCCTCCACATCTAAAAACAATTATTTGAAGACCCTCTAGCTCCGGGAAAAATTACAAAACTGTAACTCGCAGCGCACAATTTTTTCAATTTTGTATGGACCGTGACTACGTTACTCTATTTCAGCAAAGCGAATCGTAGCCCTATTACCTACGTATACGAAACTTATTTTGTACCTACAACCCTGAGCGTCAGCCGTTCTGCCTGGTTCTGGTTATTGTTCGAAATCTTGTCTGGTTGTGAAAGTGATTCATTATCAGTCACTCCAGCTGCTTGAGTCTGTATCAGAGTATAAAGAGTGACCTCGGAGACGTGATGAACAACTAGCAACTTAATGTCCCGGATCTAGTTAAGAACAGATATGGCGTATGCGAGGTTATTAGCGACTCAGGAAACGCCATGTAGAATGGACGCCAGTTAAACGTCTGCTTATTTGAAATGGCGACATCAAATCAAATCTTTATCGCTGGCACTTAACCCCTCGTATGCGGCCTGTCAAATTAGGTTACTGAAAAAGTGACCTTGACACTTAAAACAATAAATTGAAATTCCCACGCACGGATCCGTGCCTAAGCATACGAGGGGTTAAGGCACACACAAAATCATGCAGGCGCTTTACAAACATACCTACATGATTTCTGGCAACTTAACTGGTAAAAAGAAAATTTTTATAGTTAATAGAGTTAAATTAATTATTGAATCTGCGAGAAACTCCATCCTGACCGTATGACCTAATGTCATGTAACATTTTTTTGCTTCGTTTAGACTCAGGCCTACTAGAATAATATCTTCCCCATCCTCGGGCACGTTATATAGTTTGCCATAATTTAGTATTACCACGCGATGTAAGCAATAGTATCCACACAATTGAATTTGAAACAGTAATCAAAACAATTCATGACGCGGTAGCTGCTACTTAAATCTGTCCGAGTTACGGACGCTTTGATTTGTGTTGTTGATTTGTTAATGTGTGTTTAAGGCTGCGTTTCCACCAGATATGTGCGAGGATGTGTTTCCATACAAATGACACCTCGCTCGAGTCAGTAATAGGCACATCCTCGCACATCTCTGGTGGAAACGCAGCCTAAAAACAGTGTTGATATACTGACTTATCATTGAATCCACAAAGTTCGTCGATGAGGAGTGCGCGCTCGTTACGCGTGGCGTGCGTTACGCATTTCTCGACGACGTTGGAGGCAAACTTGTGCTGCGAAAGCTGCAGCACCTTGCCGCGCACCGCGGCCACCAGCCGCGACCGGTCTTCAGCTGCGCCATGCTCGAGTACATGTTGCACTACGTAGTTGCCATACTGATCCTGGAATAAGCAAATACAAATTTTACATTTTTTTTTCCATCACACCTGTTCGGTAAGTGACTGCGGCGATGCGCGTCGTAGATGCGTGATTACGCCCTAGGGCAATCAAGCATTATCATACAACATTATGTCGCCAGCAGACGCAGGCGGCCGGCGGCGGCGACATAATGTTAAATGTTAAATTTAAGTCATCCAGGATTTTGAGAAATGATTAGACCAATAACTAACATTCTAGCGATAAAACTGGTTCTACAAAAGCTGTATACACGATGATTCTTAATCCGTGATCAGGAACCATTTTTTCTAACTCAGTAATTGATGGTGATTACGTTAAAATAGTAATTACGTGAAAACAAATTTATTAATTTTTTAATCATGTTTTAATTTTGAATTAAATTTTATCCTAAAATCCTTGTCACTGTACTACTACCATATCGGATTGAATGAGGTTGTATTGTAATCTCTTTAGAAAGTTATTAGCAATTGTCAATTTATGAGTAAACCTTGCCCATGACATTGTCAATCACTTTTGTCAAACGCATAATAAACAAAGTCATAGTCACGGATATTTAATGAGAAAATTATAATTATTCACCAAAAATCATGCCTCTACCACCTCCGTACCGTACTCAAACATACAGCGTTTGTCAATACAAACGAATAGCACAAGGCGAACCCAACAGTTATTTCACGGACTTCATCCAAACATTCCGATCCCCGGACACAATTTAATAAATCGCACGCACCAAAAATCTTCGTGACTTCGGACAGTTTACAGTGCTACAACATGCTCGAGCACCCGGGCGACCTCGTCATCATCCTGACGATCTGGATCAACAAATCTTAAGATTCTTTGCTGAAGAAGATTTCGAGTGAATCAATCCAATCACATGAACAATCAAGCGGATCTGTGTCAAGAACAACACGGTGGACATTTTGAACACTTGTTAAATTATGTTTAAAATATTGTTTTTTGTTTTAGTTGGTCAGGTATGCAGTTTTATTGTTTTTATTTAATTATTAAATTGTACTGTATGAAAACAAATTGCTTTACTTGCTCAAGATTTTACCAAGTTTAGGTAATGCACGTTAACATTAATCTCCTATCAATTATGTTCGTCGTTATCAGTGTTGCACTGATAAGATAATGAGTAGATAGAAGTCTTTATTGACATAAGATCCGTCAAATTCCCGTTTCCCGCCACACTGATGGCACTTGACGTATCGTAGTTAAACTTTATACTGTAGGATGACCATGTATTAAGTGGTAATTTGTTTTAATTAGGTTTTCACTTTTAATTAATTAAACTGTGAAGAAATAACTTGAGACCTCGCCGAATAAGTTTAATTTTGGCTAAATTTTAATGTTTTTCTACTCCTGATCACGGATTAAGAATCATCGTGTATACTTTCGATTAAACACTGATAGGGATAGTGTGGCCTAAAATTTAGCGATATAGCAGGCTATAACTCTCTTATAGGCGGAATTAGGCACCGACGTTAGAGCTTGAAGTTCTATAGTGGTTCATTTTATGCGCAATAGTGATAAGCTAGTGATACAATAGGGATAATTGTTGCCGGGAGTGATAATAAGTAGCAGTATTTTCGCATATCGTCAGTTGACAGGCAAAACTCACTAAGTAACAAATACCTACTTGAAATAAAGCTCTTATCTCAGTTCTGATTTAATACTGACATAAGAGGTTGCTAAGAGTAGTGACAGTTTTTATAGTGAGTTTTGCTTGTCAGCCGACGATATAGTTCTAATAACCGCGTAAAATGTTCTCTTGTATCACTTAAAGTGTTACAAGAGCACTGCTATAGTGAAAATAATGGTTGTGCGTCGCAATAACCGCGTAAAATATCATCTTGTATCACTTAAAGTGTTACAAGAACACTCTTATAGTGAAAATAATCGATGTGCGTCGCAATATGGAATCTTTTATAGCTATAATCGTTTGGGTAGTTTTAAATGTCAAAATAAAATATTTAATACGATTTCAATCGGTTTGTGTTGTGTACAATGAAGATTGTTTGTAATGGCGACTTGATGGATTGTGAAATCATTACCAGGTGACTACACAAAGTTTCACGACACGTATTAGAGAATTCAACTAAAATTCTATTGCGGTTGTTTCTATTACTCCCTAAGGAATTTCACTTTTCTATTACTTCCGCTACGCATGCAAGCAATGACGTGCTTAGAAAAATTATAAATTTAAGTCATCCCTGATTTTGCGAAATGATTTTTTATTTTAGAGTAGTTTTGTGAAAATATATTTCTCAAACATGCAATGAAATATGGTCTTTACGTTCCTTAAAATAGACTCGGAAGTATCGCTTTTAGGGCGCAGTAACTTACTGGGATGGAAATGGAATTTCATAACACTTTTCAGGCCTAAGCCTAAGCCTAAGCCTAATAGTACGGTCAAATCGTACATTAAACTCGCAAAACATGTAGTAAAGCTGCATTTTTGGTATGTTATTTAGACACCATAGGACAGTATAAAACCACATTTTGCAAGCAAAAAAAAGTTGTGCTAGCTGCATTATACGTGAAAAACTGTGAAATTTACTGTCTATTTTTAGTTTCTGATTTTTATAAAAAAAGCCTTACGTTTTTTGACAATATGTATCAGGTAATGTTTAAAGATGAATGAATTTGTAACAAGATGAGATAACATGCATTACCGTAGGTCTTATAAGGTGCATTCATCCTTACTTGTCTTATCATGTAAACAAACACTTTTTGAAAACATTATCACACTTTTCTCTGCAATTACACATTAATCATCACGTCAAATGTTGTTGCATACTTAATTAAACTCGCAAAGTATTATAATCACTCAAAAAAGCACTGAAAAATATCATTTCTGTAAAGATTTTCGTCAATAAATGCTGTTACGGTCGGATAACTTTAAAAACATCTGACATTGATGTGACATTGCGATGTCTAGATTGTCTATGTACCATAATGTTGGCATGTCAATATATCGATATTAGTACTTAAAGTACAACTCGAAGAAAATGCAATTAAAGTAAATTGCAGTAATTTACCAAAATTTATTAGGGTTTCGTAGCAAAAATGGCAACAACGGAACCCATACTTATAGTTTCGCTATGTCCGTCTTTCCGCAGCATACTTAGCTCAGTGGCCGTTAATACTATAAATCTGAAATTTGGTACAGGTATACATATTGATCATGCCAACAAAGTGATACAATAAAAAGTAAAAAAAAAAAATTTTTCGGGTACCTCCCTCCCAATTGGTGATGTGGGGTGATTTTTTTTATTTGCTGTAATCGTAAAAGAAAAAGCGGCTTTTAAGAAAGTTTTTTTCTAAAGTCAATATTTTCGGAGATAATCGCTCCAGATTAAAAAAAATTGTCCCCCCCCTCTAACTTTTGATCCAAAGGTCCAAAAAAAATCATGAATAGTGGGCGGCAGTGTGGCATAAAACTATTTCGAACATAATCGGCCCAGCCGTTTTTGAATAACTACGAAACCCTACACTGAGCATGACCCGACTTGCTCTTGGCCGGTTTTTGTAATTGATTTCAATATTTATTTTATTCCATGACTGGCAGTGCTTAGTTGTCTATTGAATATTGAATAAAATCTTCACGTCAAACGTCATTCGTTTCGCTACTTCGCTTCACGTTGTTCGTTACGGGTGCACTTCATGTGATTTTTCTCATGACTAGTGGCGCCTTCGTTGGAGCGACAGAGAAAAATTCTCGAAATTTAACCATAGTTTTTGATATAATCTTATACGAATTAATTCTCTTCCTGACAGACGATGTAAAATCGATAATCCTCTATTTACGTACCTAAGCAGTGAAATTATCGCTCACATTTCATTATATCGACATTTCTAATCACTAGTGATTGTCTTTTGATCATCGTTGACGTTTTGTTTGTTTTACTTGGTCTGTGGTTTGTTTACATGATAAGACAAGTAAGGATGAATACACTGTAGTTTCAGAGATTCTAGACTTCAAATAGCACCCTGTTTTGTAAACTAGATAAAATGTTGAGTTTTGCTAACGTTTTTGGTTTAATATCGCCATACCTAATTATGCTACGAAAAACATGAAATATTTATCTTATAGCGCAATTAATATTCTTTCATTTAAGGGTAAAATCAGGTCAGTAAACTTTGTAATTGAAACTAAAAACGCGAAATTCAAAAAGAAGGAGGTCCGCTATCTAAGTTTTTCATACAAATGGCAAGTCGTGTTGCAAAGCTGCAATTTTTGTATATTATATAGGCTCTAAAGGGATGTACGAAAATGCATATTACAAGAAGAAGAAAAAAGGATTTAGGTATAGGACGTAAAAAACTGAAAAAAAATCGGACTTTTTTTAGTTTTGGACGTTTAACTAAAAAACTATATCTTTTTGATACTAATTGCTATAAAACTATGAAAGAATATTAAATTTGAAAGGATTTGAGCTACCTTGCATTACCCTAAATTATATAGATTTAGAGATACGACATTTCAAAATGTGCCCTTCATTAAGTTAAGAAAATAAATGCATGTTTTGAAGCCTCGTATACACCCAACTATAAGACTTATAGTAATTGTTATCGGCTCAATTAGTTCCAAATTTAATGTAGTTATTATCTACAATTACTTTTTTTTCTTAGCGCGAACGTTTTGCCAATATTTAGTGAATAGCTTTAACGTAACTTAAAATTTGTTTATGTTTTGATAAAAGGGCACTTTATGAAATGTCGTATCTCAAAATATATATAACTTACGGTGATGCAACGTAGCTCAAATCCTTTCAAATTTAATGTTCTTTCTTAATTTTATAGCAATCAGTATCAAAAAGATAATAGATTTTTAGTTAAACGTCAAAAACTAAAAAAAGTGCGAATTTTTTTCCGTTTTTTACGTCCTATGCCCAAATTATTTTTTTGTTTTTCTTTTAATATGCATTTTCGTATATATCTATAAGGCCTTTATAATATACCAAAATTGCAGCTTTGCAACTCGACTTGCGATTTGTATGAAAAACTTAGATAGCGGGCCTCCTGCCTTTTGAATTTCGGGTTTATACTTTCAACTACAAAGTTCACTGACCTAATTTTACCCTTAAATTAAAGAATATTAAGTGCGATATAAGGTTATTATTGCATGTTTTTCGTAGCATAATTAGGTGAGGCGATATTAAGTCGAAAACGTTGGCAAAACACAACATTTTATGTAGTTTACAAAAAGGGGTACTTTTTAAAGTCTCGAATCTCTGAAACTATAAGACCTACGGTAATGCATGTTAGCTCAACTTGTTGGGAGTTTATTAGTCTTTAAACGTTAATTTACATATGATATCAAAAAACGTAAGGTTTTTTAAATAAAAATCAGAAACTAAAAAATGGCCGTAAATTTCGCAGTTTTTCACGTACTACCCAGCTAGCACAACTTTTTTTTGCTAGCAAAATATGGTTTTATACTGTGCTATGGTGTCTAAACAACATACCAAAAATGCAGCGATACTACGTGATTTGCGAGTTTAGGGTAAAATTATGTACGATTTGACCGTACTATAATAATAATGTTTAATAATAATGTTTATTTGAAGAATAATAAATAAATCAGTAAAATGTCCTTAGCTAGGGCTCCCGGTATCCGTGTTACCCGCAGACACGTGTACACATATCCTTAGCACCGGCGGTACTAAGAACCCGAACGACACGAAACGCCAAGAAACGTTTCCAACTTAGAAACGTTTCCAAGCGCGGGTCCGCGGATCCACTTAGAAACTTTTCCAAGCTTGAGTCTTGCGGATCCATTGTAATTGAATATGCGAAAAACCTATGTTTTTATTAGTAAAAAGTCTGAAACAAAACAATACCTACCGAAAAATTCGCAGTTTTTTACGAATTACGCAGCTAGAGATTTTCTTTGTTGCAGGTTAAATGCGGTTCAATACTTTGTTCAAATATAAAATCGTACCTATATTTTAGATTGCCACTGCCACTACACATTGAGGGCGGACCAGACACAGGTACTCGGGTATCCGTGTCTTAATTACACGGTTCCTAATTAAACGTTCCCAACGGGTAAGAAACCCGTTTCCCGGTAGCAAAGAAACGGGTACACGGAAACGGGTACACGAAACCCGGACACGACCGAGAGCCCTAGTCCTTACGCTACTTGTAACATGGAATTGTTTGTCGGATGTTCGTTTGCTTAGTGGTTCGAGTGCCCAAACTAGGTAACCCTGTATCTCAGGATCCGTTCCTCCTCGCAATCGAGCATTTCCGATGCAGTCTATACAGTTTGCATGAGTAGCCAAAGGGGCACTAACTTAAATTACTCTTCCAGCCCATAAACTAGCATAGCTGTGTTTTATGGGCCGGTTTTACTAAGCCTAATCCTATTTTAATAACTTATACTAATTAATGCTCTTACCCCCAGTTTTAAAACTTATTTGTGTAGTGTAGTGTGCTTGTGGATTATGATGTGCAGAATATTTAGATTGTAGGTGTGTTTATAAGTAAGTAATGTAAATGGAACTGTAAGTATGGGCGCCAGAACTTCGATAAAAGGTATTGTCAAAAATTTATTGTCTTTCACCGATTAATATTTTTTCGGTGTTCTCATAGTTGAGGTTTTGTAACCATTTTTTTACCATATTTTGTAACTTTATTTTTTATTTCGACAACATTATCATATTTTTTTTTGTATTTCTTTGTATATTTGAGAAAAGCACTATACTTACCTCGGCGTATGTATAGTGCCGTGTGGTGACGGCAGTAAGAATACATTTGTCACCACCCCAACTCCTCCTGCGGGTGTCGTAAGATTCGACTAAGGGATTGAAGTGTCACTGACCATTATTTGATAAAAGATTGATGATGGGCAGCAGCGTCATCATAGTGGACACATTACTGCGATCGCCAATCCGCTTGCCTAGCGTGGCGATTATGGGCATTTACCTCCTAATGCGTCTATACGCATAGTTAATAGGAGAGGCCTACGTCCAGCAGTGGACTATCATAGGCTGATGATGTGATGATGTGATACCTCGGCGTGAAAACGGATTCCCGGCCTCGTTACCTATCCGGCCTCGCTCGGAAATCCTCATTTTCTCGGCCTCTGATGTAATGTACTGTACTATTTTATTATTGGAACATGTTTTATTAAAATACCTACTGAGTCTCAGAGCCACAAGATTCTCTTATTGTGATGATCTTATTTTAATTAAAAGTATTGGATGGCAGTTGTTGTCAAAAATGTATCTAAAATAACTAGTAAAATATGTCATAAATTTACAAAGCTAGTACATTGTTTACTCTATAATACCCACTTTCATACAATATAATGTATAGCTGTTACATTATTAACTGGTACAGAAATATTAGTAGGGGTCCAAATGGAAAAAATTGTGCGCTGTGAGTTACAGTTTTGTAATTTTTACCAGAGCTAGAGGGTGTAAAAATAACAATTTTTAGATGTGGAGGGAAAACCAGTTCCCTCCCTGAACGAGGGGGGAGGGGGGTGAATGTGCGAACGGAAGGGTTATGTCTAATATTTTTTCGCCTAATATTTAGGCCTACTATGCATTGTTTGGTATCATTTTCGTGTAAAACAGACACGGGAAATTCATTTTTGATAATAAACATGAGGAATTTCATATATAAATAAAGAATTATCGGTGTAAATGTAAAATAATCACCGTTTTTATTTTGTTTGAAGCGTTAAATAAGTATTACCAAATAAACATATGAAATAAAAATAATCACCAAATTAAAAATTTAAAAAACCGACTTCAACCGGTTTCTCCAAGATTCCCGATTTGTTTCCATCATTGGTTTCCTCAAATCCTACTTTCTGAATGCAAATTCTTGTAAATGAATGAAAATTACCAAAAGCGCCATACATGTACCTATAACATTTGAAGAGATCCCTCGATTTCTCCAGGATCCCATCATCAGACCCCAACTTGGTGCCAATGGGACCATCTCGGGGTAATACACGTTCGATCACAAAAAGAAATTTTAGAATCGGTTCACTATTCTCGGAGATATCAGGTAACATACATACAACAAAAAAAAATTCAGTCGAATTGAGAACCTCCTCCTTTTTTTGAAGTCGGTTAAAAAATACTAGAAGATAGCATATTTATTGTAGTTTTCAAAAATATATACTTTTTGAAACTTTCCATGCAAAAATAAGTCGTAAAAAAATTGCACCTGTCGCGTACCTCGAACAAAAAGGAACGTAGCTTTGACTTATTGTTGACAGTACATTTCTACTGCGGGAATTTAGCAATTTCGCGTAAACAAAATGCTTCATAATGTCTGTTAAGGAAAATTGCCACAAATGTGATATTAGAATGGTTCTTGAACAGCTCAAAAATAAGCGTCTGGGCGTCTGGAGAAGACGGAATTACAGATGAGCTTCTGAAGGCAATGGTGATAATTGTGATAAACCAATCCTTACGGCCCTTCAGAAGTTGTTCTACTCCGGAAGGGAGAACGCCTTAGGCATGGAACAGAAGAGTGGTGGTACGGTTCTTGAAAAAAGGTGACAACGCCTTATTGAAGAACTACCGATCCATCTCACTTCCGAGCCATATTTACCTATAAGATATTTTCAACAGTCATTACGAATCGTCTTGCACGCAGGCTTGATGACTTCCAGCTTCCCGAACGAGCCGGTTTCCGAATTGGCGTTTAAGTGTTATACAGAAGACCGAGGAATATAACCTGTCACCTGCCTCTGCCTCTCTGTTTAACGTTTGTGGACTACGATAAGGGGGGTTACCATGATACGTACCTACTAATGCGGTACAATTTAGGTCGAGAGATAGCGACAAGGCTATACGAGTCTTATATCACTGTCCCTTTCCCTGAACCTAAACTAAATGGCATTAGTACATCATGGTAACCCCCAAGGCCTTTGATTTGATCGAAACTCTGGGCAGTACAGTCTCTCCAACGGTGCCAAGTAGACTACCGCTATGTCGAAATGTTGAGGTATTTGTACGAAAGCGCCACGATGTCATTCCGACTCCAAGACCAGAGTTTGAAGCATATTATACTGCAGCGAGTCAGGCGAGTAGGTATCATCTCGACTAAACTGTTTACTGCTGCACTGGAAGATATATTTAAGACTGAACTGGAGAAAGTTGGAGCGAGTTGGTCTTAGGATGAACATGGATAAGGGTCTCACCAAACCAATCGACGCGGAGTCGGCTTTCGCCGAGTGTTTTTACACCACACTATTCGCATTTAGCCAATCGACCGTCTCCGCGGTTGAACACCTGCGTTAAGCAGTCTCACCCTCCTTGCAGCCGTAGAAACGCTCGATCGGCTGCGATTTGCTACCGCAACAGTTGTAAAGCGGCGGTCGGCTCTCCCGTGCTCCGTCCTGCCGTCGAGACGTCAGACAGCACGCGTACAGCTGTTGAGTCCGACGAACAGATAGATAGGACAGCGGGTGATCGACAATCGTAAATCTCATTTTTGGAGACTAGTTGTTAGTAACTAGTTTGAAATTGAACAGACGTGTATGATTACGACAGTATTACTTCGTGTTGTCAGATCTATTGCAGATTTTAATGTGGGTAATAATTCAAATGAATAAATACAAACGCATCCGTAGCTACTTCGGCCGTCATCGGCTCTTTTCGGCCGTCGTCAGCTATGTTCGGCCGTCGAAGACGCTGAACGGCTTCCGCCAGCTCTGACCGGTCCTTATCGTAGGTACTCGGCCGTGATCGGAGCCGTTCAACCCTTCCCGGCACCGTACGGCGGTATTAGGAGATTTAGGAATGCGAACGTGTGCGTTAGGCTGCAAACAGGGTCATACGAATGCGAACAGCTTTACGGCTATACGCCGTTTTCCCGTCGAAAGACGTCGTTTCGCGTGGGCCGAGTCGATTTACGATGTCTTCGCTCTTATTGCGTTGACATAAAGCTTTTTCCGTACGCGATTAGCCGAAACAGCGTCGACTAGTTTGGTGAGACCCTAAGACGAAATCTCCCGTTACAATCGACTAAACTCAAAGGTGTAGACGACTATAGGTAATAAACTTAGGACAAACTACCCAGTTAGGTAGGTCCAACTTTGAGTATGAGGTCAATCATCGAATCCGACTCGGTTGGGCAGCGTTTGGGAAGCTACGACACATCTTTTCGTCAAATATTCCGTAGTGCTTGAAGACGAATGTAAATATTTGATCAGTGTGGCAACACACACTGATCAAAGACTTAAAAGAGTGATGACATACGGTACTGAAACGTGGTCGCTTACAATGGGTCTCATAAGAAAGCTCAAAGTCACCCACAGGGCAATGGAGAGAGCTATGGTGGGAGTCTCTGCGAGGTCGCATTAGAAATGAGACGATCCGCAACAGAACCAAAGTATAGCTCCATAGCTCTGCGATATAGCTCTCCAAATCACTAAACTAAAGTGGCAGTGGGCGGTGCACATTGCACCTAGAACCGATGGCCGATACGGCGGAAAGGTTCTCAAGTGGCGGCCTCGCAGGTGGAAGGCGCAGCGTGGCTAGGCCCCCCTACAAGGTGGATAGTGAAGGCTGAAGGAGTTCGCTGGATGCGAGTGGCGCAGGACCGGTCATTGTGGCAATCTTTGGGGGAGGCATATGTTCAGCAGTGGACGTCTTTCGGCTGATATGGTAATAATGATAATATGAAGTAAACGTTTAACAATTGATTGTCAAATTGCATATGAAATAAACTTTTATCTACACAAATATCGTTAAGTGCTCAAAATGCGTTCAGCAGTGTTATTCACTAAGAAAACCGCCTTGCTATCAGCGCTGTGTCAGCGCTGCGGCAGCGTCGAGCCTAAAAATGGTATTCACTAATGTACTTCAAACGACTCTAGTGCTCGGCGACGAATGCGGCGTGAGCTGGAACTACACTGCGTCGAGAGTTTGACGTTTAATGTACGAACTTCGTATTCTCTAACGAAAAACAGCGACGACCTCGCCCACAACCTCGCTCACAGCCTCGATTCCTAATGTCAAATAAAATAGCTAGGATTTTAGACAAGGCCGTCTCGACGTCGAGCTCGTTGACGAACGCAGCGTCGAATATGTGGATAAGAGAATAGCATAGCAGAAACAATAGACAATAACCAGCATTACCCACCATCAGAACTTGGCAGATACATAAAGTTAACATTATATACGATTTTTCCGGAGGTTATGAGTTTTAAATTTGGAACAGCTGTCATATTCAAGTGGGGTGTCTATTCTGGTATCTATAGATATTCAGCCAGTCATCGACACAAAAAGTTAATTCAGTACGTTTTTTAGTTACAATCGGACGATATTTTCATATCGAGTGACACAAGAATAGGGACATCACTCGATTGTCTATGATTTTAAAAAAAGTTACAGAGATTCAAATTGTTGCCATTCCGAGCAGCTATCTTTTGTTTGTTGGCTTACTACTACAAGTGAAAAATTGTGAAAAAATTTGAATATTTTGTGATAATACTGATAATTACTTGATAATGAGTGGCAGTGACTCGGATAACGATATGAGCACTCCGCCGGACATATTCAATGCAGCTATGACCGCAACTAACAACCTGTTGCCGCAAAAGTAGAGAGCCAAGTATGAGAAGGCTTTGTTTCTGAACGCATCTTAGAGCGCTTATGATATGTGTGTAGATAAAGTAGTGTATGCAACTATACGTAATCAGGCATTACAACACTCGTGTGATGCTACTATGAAACTCACCTTCGGTTCGTTTCATAAACCCACACTCGAGTTGTAATGCCCCTCATTACGTACGGTTGCATAAACTACTATTAACGTGAGTGACCTGGGTTAGTTGTTTAGTCCCGGTTACTGAAAATGACCTTTATCGTCTTTGGTAATGAGATCGTTACCTAAATAACACTTGTAAAACTGATTACCCATTACGATTCATATGATCAGATACTATATATCATATGTATGATCAAATAGACCAGATATATAATACACGCGGTGGCGGTATACAATAATAGATAAAATGTAAAAATAGAACCTGAACAAATACAAAATCTTAATAATCTTAGGTTATCTAAAAAAAGAAGATCAGAAAATATTCAATTTACTTTCGTATCAATAAATATTTACAATTGTAATATGAACAATAATATGTAGGTACATAAGTACAAGAATATGTATAATCTACGAGCATTTGCCGGCACAAAAGTCTCTTTTTTGAGGTAGGAGGAGGTTACGCGGAGGTTTTTGTTTGAGGTACGCGACAGGTGCAATTTTTTTTTCAGTGTGATTTTGTATGAAAGACCACAAAATGTGTATATTTAAAAAAAACTGCAATAAATATGCTATCTTACAGTATTTTTTTTAAATTCGATTAGTTTGTTTTTTGATACTTATATGACGCTTAAATTAAAATAAAAACGGTAACTTCTTTACTTTTACTCCAAAACATCTACTTTTTTATATGAATTTGGTCATGTTTATGATAAAAAATGGATTTTCCATGTCTGTTTTACACGAAAATGATACCAAACAACGCATAGTAGGCCTTATTAATAAGTTAAAAAAAATAATCGTAACCCTTCCGCATGCACATTCACCCCCCTCCCCCCGCGCTCAGGGGGAGAATTGGTTTTCCCTCCACATCTAAAAACAACTATTTTGAGACCCTCTAGCTTTGGTTAAAATTACAAAACTGTAACCCGCAGCGCACAATTTTTCTTAACTTTGTATGGACCGTGACCCTTACTATATAGATTTAGCGCTCAGTTGTTTTTTTATGTAAATAAAAAAAATACAATACAATACCCCACATTTTATTTGTAATTGCACAAAATAGAAAGGTACAGAAGACATTCTACATAGAAGCGCGCTCGCGTAAACGCACACATAGACAGAGCAGCTCAGAGCAGTTCAAAGCATCGAGTACAGCCACAGAATATATAAAGTAGTGTAGCCCGCTTGACACGCGCACACTGCGCGTCGATAATAGTACATTTCCTAACAAGTGCGGGAAAACGAGGGTGAAAGTAGAAGCCCGAGTGAAACGCGGGCGACAATCACCCGAATAAAAAAAAAGTTTTGCACGTGTAAGGGTAACTTCTTTCATAACAAGTGCGTCAAAAAGAGAAATTACCGCGCTCCAAACATGCGCAAAGTTAGTTTTTGTGCACTAGTTAGGAAAATAGGTATTTATTGTAATAATGAAGCTACGACAAAGAGGTTATTGTAAATGTTCAGATCGTTTACATTTAACATTTATGGCAACCCTTTTCGTCCCGGTTTCTATAGTAATGCGTCCGGAACGTGACGGCTATGACAGCTACCTTAGAAATATATGGAAAGTGCGAGAATTCTCTATAAATACAAACACACAGGTATAAAATGAAGATACACTAAAAATTGTATTCGTAACTTTCTTAGATGTACGCGAAGAACGGCGTCACGTACCCGACATTCACGTGGAATAAACACGTAAAAACGGTTCGGAAGGCTAAAGGGTTTGCGTATTTAGCAGTCTTACTACTTTAACTGGAGAATTTTATATAATCATCATCATCATCATCAGCCTATGATAGTCCACTGCAGGACGTAGGCCTCTCCTATTAACTATGCGTATAGACGCATTAGGAGGTAAATGCCCATAATCGCCACGCTGGGCAAGCGGATTGGCGATCGCAGTAATGTGTCCACTATGATGACGCTACTGCCCATCATCAATCTTTTATCAAATAATGGTCAGTGACACTTCAATCCCTTAGTCGAATCTTACGACACCCGCAGGAGGAGTTGGGGTGGTGAAAAATGTATTCTTACTGCCGTCACCACACGGCAGTAAGAAGCGGCCGGGTTTTTATATAATATATGTATATGGGTCAATCACTTTTTTTTTGTTGTTATTCTGTCACATCACCCAGGGGACAACAGTGGGATAGTTTGTTAGAAGAAAGTATCATGCACACTCTACTATCATGATGAGTGGATGACCCACCTTGGAAAGGCCACATAACTGTCAAAAAATTCAAACTTTTGTCAATTTGAATGTTGCTAAACTGTGATTTTAAGGGTGACCCAGGAGAACGTAACCATGGCAACGAGTGACATAAAAAAGTGATAGACCCATATAATGTAGTCTGAACCATCGAAAGAGTTATCCAATTTGAATGTTTTTGCTGGTATATTGTAAAAAATGGTATCGAGGCGTAGAATAATAAAGATACGAACTTGAATAAGCTGGTCGGTGTGAGCATGCAGTTCGGACAGCACTGGCGCGGTCTGCTCGGGCGTGCAGTGCTCGAGGATACGCTGTATCACGCGGCAGCCGTATGGATGTGTGGACAGCGCATACACCTGTCCTGAGAACGCGTTGATGATGAACTGCAGCGCCGTTGGCTCCACACACTCGATGCACTTTTGTACCTGAACAAACGTATCATAGCACAATTGACCTAACATGCCTGTAGTAGCAATAAAACACGTATTTGAATGTCGCATTCGTATTAATTCATATTTTAGACACTAAACGGAAGTTCGCAGAGCAGTCATTCGCATCGAACAGAACAAGTCCCAATGCAATCGCTTAAGCAAAATCTTTAAAGTAAGAAATCATTGAAGCATTACAGTATACAGAGATAACAACATTATTTAAACGATTTGATAGTGCTGATGACTTACAACATGGTTTCCGTTTTGGTCCTTAACGCACTTGAGAACGTGTCCATCGAGCTCACGCACGACCTCCTGCTGCTGTTCGGCGGGAATGGACTCTAGTGCCTTTTGGATCACACGGCACCCGTACATCTGCAGCGCCAGCGCTAACACATGACCGCGAACCTGTAGGTACACAAATTAATAATACATTGACAGTTTCAAAAATAATTTAGAATCAGCCTATGGGTATGTAGTAAAAGATGCATCTGGTATAACAAACTGAATCGTTAGAATAGTTGAAAACTTTAGTTTCATAGGAAAAAAAGTACGTTAAGTACGAATATACGGTCGTGGCCAGATAAATAACAACAAGATTATTTATCCCATACCTACATATATAATTATATTATGTCATCCCTACATACATACTAACTACATAAATAACTTTCGAAATTTGATTACTACGTTTAAACTGCTTTCACTATTTTATCAAATACATTTTATCCATGGTTAAACTAGGTTTAACCATATTAGCATTAAATGTATAACAAATATGGAGATAGCAGCAATTTAAAATTACAATTAAGAAAAAAAGGTATGAACTCGTTCTAGACAGCTACGGTAGGACAACCTATCATAGTACCTACTGCGGTGTGGAAGGCAAATGGAGAAGCCACCACACAATCATCCCTGTTTAGGAGCAATGGAAATGTCAACAAACAGAATTAATGTCCTTGACAACGGACTTCCACGAAGTAACATGCCGTGGCGGTTCGAGTCCGGCAGGCGTAGTAGCAAGGCTACACGGGTCGTCATCATGCGAAATTCTTGCCAAATAGGAACATGGAACGTAAGAACTATGTTACCGTCAGGGAAACTGGAAGAGCTGATAACAGAAATGGAGAGGCTGAAGATTGATATTTTAGGGATTAGTGAAACTCGGTGGGGAAGTAATGAAGACTACTGGAACGGAGACTACAGAATTATTTTTACAAGAGAGTAATGGAACAGCAATAATACTAAACAAAAAGTGGGGAAAACAAGTGGAAATTATACATCACAGTGATAGAATAACGGCAATCAAATTAAAAACAGAAAATAGAAACTCGCTCATTGTACAAATTTACATGCCGACCGGCAGCCATCTGGATGAAGAGATAGAAAATATATATATAATAACGTAGATTCCATATTAGATGCAGCAGATGAAAAAGATAATTTAATAGTAATGGACGACTTCAATGCCGTTGTAGGAAAACAGAAAGAAAATAACATAACGGGGCAATTCGGTTTGGGTAAAAGAAATAGCAGAGGAGAGAGACTTATCTAAAGCTGCAGAGAAAATCATTTGGTAGTACTCAATACTCAACACGATGTTTGACCAACCCAAAAGGAGACGGTACACATGGAAAATGCCGGGAGACATAGGACGATACCAGCTGGATTATATCTTGGTAAAACGTAGAGATAAACACACAGTAACAGCATGCAAGACATTGCCGGGTGCTGATATCAACACAGACCACAACCTACTTATAAGTAAGCACACATTCGAAATAAAGAAAGTACGTAGGAGACATAAACCTAAAAAGATTGATCTCAATAAGTTAAAAGATAAGCAGAGCAATAACTCAGTGCAATATAGCAATATGTTAGGAGATAAGTTAGCTCAAAGCAAATATTTAGATATCAATATAGATGATGACATAAATCTAAACGATCGATGGAATAACATAACAGATATAATTATGACTACGGCGGAAACCTGTTTAAAAAAAATATTCCTCCGAAGAAATGGTTAAATTCAGAAATAATAGATATCATGGTAGAAAGACGAAAGTATAGAAATAAAGGAGATGATGATAGCGTAAGTAAATATAAGAAAATAACGAATGCAATCACAACTAAATGTAGGAATCAGAAAGAAAACGATCTGGAAAATAGCTGTAAGGATATAGATGAGTATATGAGAAAAGGAAAGGCAGATAAGGTATACGGTATAATAAAAGAACTCAATAATAAATATAAGTCTAGGAGTACAGCAGTATTGGATGAAGGAGGTAATATAATAAATTGGTAGCAAGAAAATTGTTGAGAGATGGAAGAGATATATCGAAGGTTTATATGACGGGGACGGTCTAGGGGATGATGATTTAGAGACAGAGAGAAATGTATCAGAATTCGATTTAGGCCCAGAAATATTAAGAGAAGAATTTGATTTGGCCATAAATAGCAATAAATAGCGGAAAAGCGGCGGGCAGTGACGTTTTATATATATAACTTATAAAATACCCAGAATGAAGAATCTTAAAAAATGAACTTTATGAAATAATAAATGAGATATACAAAAAAGGGGTTATTCCGAGAGATTTCCAAGTAAGTAAAATGGTTACACTGCCAAAAAAGCTAAATACATTACGCTGCGAAGAACACAGAACGTTGAGTTTGATATCTCACGCATCTAAAATACTATTAACCATGATTCAGAAAAGACTAAGAGTAAATATTGAAACTCGATTAGGACCCGATCGATATGGTTTTAGAAAGAATAAGGGGACAAGAAAGGCTATCTTAGCACTACGAATGATCATTGACCGGCGTATGGATGTGGGTTTGAATACGCATAATGCTTTCATAGACCTAGAGAAGGCATTCGATATGGTCAACTGGAAACTTATGATGAAAACGTTAAAGGAAATAGGAGTAGATTATAGGGATAGAAGAGTCATATACGAATTATATAGAGATCAGAAAACGTTAATACAGGTAGGGGAAGAAAAGGAAAGCATTAAGATCAGAAAAGGAGTAAGACAGGGGTGTCCACTTTCGCCATTAATTTTTAACGCCTTTATAGAAAATTCTATTAACAAAATTATAGAGATGAACCAGGGAAGTGTCAAGTTCAATGGAAGAAAGATATACTTTGTACGTTACGCTGACGATATAGCAGCAGTCGCAGAAAGTAAAGACCAGCTAGAATTATTACTCAAAAATATGAATACAATTTTGCAGGAAACAGATTTAAAAATTAACATCAATAAAACAAAAGTCTTAAGAGCTTTAAAGTTTACTAAGCACAGCAGACCAATCAAATTAAATGACATTACTTTGGAAGAAGCTGATAACTTTAAATATCTCGGGAGTATTATTAACAATAAATCAAGATGTAGTCAAGATATTATCACTAGAATCGCAATAGCAAAACAAGCCTTTAAAATAAAATAAAAAAACATATTTTGAAATCGAAAATGTCTACTAAAGCTAAAAAACATTTTATTAAATCATACATATGGAGTATTGCCTTATACGCCAGCGAAACGTGGACACTGACACAAAGAGATAGAGAAAGATTGGGAGAGTTTTGAAATGTGGTGTTGGCGGAGGATGGAGGGAATTAGTTGGACCGAAAGGACATCAAACGCAAGGGTTGTGGAGAGGTTTAAGGAGAAGAGGCATATATTGCAAACAATAGAAAATAGAAGAGGAGTACTGATTGGACATCTGCTACGACACGACCTGTTCTTTAAAAACATCATAGAAGGAAAGATAGAGGGAAGGAGAGGGAGAGAAAGGCCGAGGATCAACTATTTCAACCAAATAAAAGAGAAGGTTCAGGTCGTGTCGTATCAAAAGGTTAAGGAGTTGGCAGGGGACCGGATGGGTTGGAGATTGCTCCACCGACAAGAGCACAGCTCTTAAATATGAAGAAGAAGAAGAAGATTGGGAAATCATTAGTATGGTGAAATGTAAACATGTTCATGAACTGGAACTTTTAGTCGTAAAAAAAATCGTTTGTTCATACACCGTGTTTTTAATGATTTCCGTTAAATTGGACAGGTTACTTGGGACATTAATAGAAGTTGCCAGGTATACCGGCATTAGTTAATTTCGTAAAAAAATTTTTTTTTTCGTTTTCTTACATAATAATTGTAATGGCAAGTGTGAGAGAACCTTAAGAATAAGATCTCAGGCGACTCACGGCTGCTGACGGCACATGTCAAAATAAGTAACATTAGGATGTAATAAAGGTTGCAATACACTTGTTCAGTCATTAAACTTATTTTTTTAATAACCCAATAACAGTAAAAGTTAGACACTCGTTTCTTAGAGAAATTGATTATTTTTGACCTAAATAAGCTTCCCTTAAATTTTTCACAGTTTGGATCACGATCCCGGAAACACCTGTTTAAAGAAACAACCACAAATGATAAATAACTTACCTTTTGTGCCAAGGTCGTTTTCTGTTCTGTTGTCCCAAATTCGAAGAATTTTTGAATTACATAATTTCCAAACACATCAGTCATGAGGCTGTAAGCAGCTCCAATTATTTCATTAAACACCATCTGTTTCTCCTGGACTGTCGCTCTTTCTAATTTTTGTTGAATGAATCTACAACAGAGAAAATTAATACGTAAGTAATTTTCGATTACCTATTACCTACTAGTTAGTGTTAATAGGGAGATTTAGCGTCCATGTTAAACAAATGCAATGTATGAGAATTGCCTGAGTGCACGCCGTTTTAATCAATTGGGACCTCGAAAAACTACGGCACGCCCCGCTGGTTGCTTACAACTCGGTCCTTACACTTTAGGCAATTGTAGTGATTGTCCTAATTTTAAGGACAACAGCTTTAAGGAGGACCCTGTACAAATATTTGCGATAAAGGACGCTGCACAAAAATTGTACATACATAGTTATGGGCTTCCAAAAGAAAAATCATACAAATTATAACACAAAAAGGGTGACGTAAAACATTGTTTTCATTAATGAATGAATGTGATATCCTAAGAATTTATGTTTGGTAATTCACAGCTTTAAGAATAATCTAAACGCGGACGGAGACAACGGCAAAAGCTCAGATTCATGTCATTAGCGTCATTACTACTGGACAGGAGGGGACAGCGTGACATTTCGCCATCTTTAATAGTTTTTTTTGACGTGTATTGGAATTTAAATACGTTAAAGACATCATAATCATAAATTCCATGGTCGCTGAATTGCCGGTTAGCGGTCGTTGCCTAGGTAGAGGGTTATACCTTGGTACTGGGGCGATGTTTCTTAGTAGCTAGTTAGGTAGTAACTAGTTTTTAACCTCAGGCATTAGAAACAACTAATCGCGTGAGAACGGAATTCTACATGTATGTTTAATTATTAGCTTTAACACGTTTCTTTTGATCAATTTTTACAATAAGATGCCCTCTTAGCAACAAAGAGGATTTTACTCTTTTAATAGTTCATCTCAGGAACGGTATAGAGTTTTGATATTCATTTGAATTCGAACAAAGATATTATAAATAGTGTTGGCAAAGACTGAAGTCCTTGGAGACTGCATTTCTAAGACTGGACTCATTTTTACAGACTCAAACTGGAGTTCGAGGCCAAAAAAACTGCGAAAATGTTGCCACAACAATAAAATGTTCTTACAATAGTAAATCCTTATTTTCTAAAAACAGACATTGAGATAACTTATTTATTAGTAATTATAATTGCTTAATTTATAGAAATAATATTATTTACTTATTTTCACGTAGATATCAGATATTTTAATTAAAAAATAATTATCCGCAATTATTAGTAACAAAGTTGGTATTGCGCTTGTATCACCACAGGTGTTAATAACATTTGGTACAACAATTTAACTACACATGGATTATTAAAACCCTATTTCTGCCTATGTTTAGCTAATTACAGAATAATACTGTGTAGCGTGCTTTTACATAGACTTGTCACTGTAATTCCACAACTAACGTCTGTTCTGAGTGCTCGAATGCTTTCTGTTTCTCCGTGGTGATTTCTGCCTTGTTATGTATTTATTTTTTGATTACTTCAATCTGTTGTTATTTTTCTTGACTCGTTAATTTTGTGTGTTCAAAATAGTCTTTGAAACGTAGGCTCCTATATTTTTTTTAAAGTTCTTAACAATAAAATTTTGATCAATGTTAGTTTAGAGAAAAGAAAAGTTTGTAGGTATTTACTTGTTTTTAAGAAAATCCTAGTTGTGACAGCCATATTTAACAAAAAGGTGAACAAATATTACAGGGGTATGTAATGTTTTTATTAGGAATTATTTTAAATAAATTAATGAAATGACAAAAAGGTTGGTGAATCCTGAAAACTTTATTTGACAATGACATAAGAGACTTTGACAGATTTGACAGTAACGCATCTGTCGTAGTTTGTTGGGCCTCTAGTTCTTCGAGGACTCGAGTTTTTTTACAGAGACTGGAGTGTTCTTTTATCGACTCGAGTATTTTGTTACGCGATTTTGAAATAAGTAGATATTCAACTGGACTTATAATAACGCTTGAGATTACGCTACTCAAGTAGTGTAGGAATTAGTACGTTTTTTGGTTTTCAATTATGATTTAGATTTAGATTTTTAGATTTAGACCTACATTTATGGCTGATTTTTTTTGTACCGGGTATGGGCTATAACAGAAGTATATAATTTTCATACAAATTAATAATTAAAACACGAGTTTTAACTATATGCCTCCTAACGAGATTATAGAGTGTAATTTCCATTTTCTGCTTTATCCGTTTAGTAGGTATTAACTGAATGAGCAAACTTAGTTTAAATTTGATCTCTCATTTTTTAATTTTATAACAATTATAACAGAAGACAGTGCTAATTCTTTCGAGCCATCAAATCTTTTTTGAAACATGACACGATTGTGTCATTTTCAGCTTTTATTTTGTACAGTCAGGTGCAAAAATAAGTATCGAAAGAATCCGCTCATAAATATGTTACGACGTTCTTATTACAAAGAATTAGAGTGCACTGGGACATGTTTTTGAACATTTTTGTGTACACCTTATTTTGTCTTGTATAAACTGTTCATGAGTGAGTTTAACTTAAAGGACTCGATTCTTATTAACAATGACTGATCGATCATTGATCAAGGACTATAAAATATGCTAAGGCTTAAGTCTTTTCTGAAGCTTGAGTTGTGACTATAGGACTCGATTTAGGCTAGAAAAAAGCTTGGAGATGCGACCAAAGCGTACGGCTTGACTTGGAGCAATAAAAAAATCTGAATATTCAGATGGGTAATTAACGTCAATATTAGTTAAAATACTTGGTTATAAAAAGAATATTACCATTGTATAAGAAATGGGCAGTAGGCCATTTCTTAATACTTTTTTTACTGCAGCACTTAAATCTGTCAATTAGATGATTGTCAGCGGTATCCACATTAACGTCATTTGAGTAACGATAAGAAAGTCTAATTGTAGGTTCCTATCCTACGATAACTGTTGAGCAGTAATCATATGAATATAGGAGTTATTTTTTTTTTTCTAAGTACAACTACCATTTAATAGGTTTGTTTTCATTTGCAGTACTAAATAGTTTTTTTTTAATAATGTAATTTTTTGTTTCATGATATAAATCAACATGTAAAAATGAACATTTCACATTTAGATATTCTTGAACCACATTTTTCGTAATTGAGAACCGGCTTATTTTCTATGGTATGTTAGGCATAATTATGTGTTCGAAATTTGTTAATCTTGGTAAAACAATTTTAGCGTTTTTGTTTGTTAAGTCGAAGAAATTGTGCAGAAAGTTAAGTCATTATGAGTCATTCAGGTGAACTGATGATCAAATAACTACTGGGATTTTATGTACTTAAACTATAAAGAACAAAATTATTGGTTTACTTTTTTTACTCTTTCATTGTGTGTAGGTAAGGTACACCCCGGTAAGACCGGACTATTTTTCGGTGAGTTGAAAGGATGTCACAAAAAATATCATAAATGATATTTTTTGTGACATCCTTTCAACATAAAGGCCATAGTCGGATTTTCATAGTAAGTCAGCCTTTAAATCAACCAGACTCTAGTATTTTTTTGTGAGTACCTCTTATGGTGAAGAATATTTCTGCTGAGTATCAACGTCCTATCGGTGACAGTTTTTGACTTATGATTTTTTTTAATTTTTTCTTTAATGTGTTGTATCTCAGGATGTATAAAAGCGAATTGCTTCAAATTTTGAAATAATGTTCTTTATTTAGATATGCATCGAATTTAAAAAAATGAATATCGCTTGTCGTATAAAAAAAAGAAAAAAAAGACCAAAAAATTTTTCATATTTTTTTTGTGTACCTATGAAGTAGTGACACCTCTATTTTCTTTTTCTAATTATAGACCATACATTGGCCTACTAGTTGCCTAAGTATCAAAATTTTCCAAGCGGTACTTCTTACCAAAAATCGGCAATATGTGTGGTCAAGTTCTGCATTCAATCGGTGTTTTTCAATGTAGTATACAAACTCTTCATTTATATTTGAGTTTTCTTATCAGGTTATCTTATTTAAGAGTAAATGCTAATGACAACTTAATGTCATCATGATGCAAGCTGTTTATTTCATTATTAATCGGCCGTTTATTATTTTAACTAGCGTAATTCGATATTATAAATGAAGAGTTTGTATACTACATTGAAAAACACCGATTGAATGCAGAACTTGACCACACATATTGCCGATTTTTGGTAAGAAGTACCGCTTGGAAAATTTTGATACTTAGGCAACTAGTAGGCCAATGTATGGTCTATAATTAGAAAAAGAAAATAGAGGTGTCACTACTTCATAGGTACACAAAAAAAAATATGAAAAATTTTTTGGTATTTTTTTTTCTTTTTTTTATACGACAATCGATATTCATTTTTTTTAATTCGATGCATATCTAAATAAAGAACATTATTTCAAAATTTGAAGCAATTCGCTTTTATACATCCTGAGATACAACACATTAAAGAAAAAACTAAAAAAAATCATAAGTCAAAAACTGTCACCGATAGGACGTTGATACTCAGCAGAAATATTCTTCACCATAAGAGGTACTCACAAAAAAATACTAGAGTCTGGTTGATTTAAAGGCTGACTTACTATGAAAATCCGACTATGGCCTTTATTCTCACTAACTTTTACCTGCAGACGTGTGATGTACGTGATAAAAAAGAAATCAAGCTTTCAATATAAATTTACTTGATGCTGCTCAACCGAATAGCTTAGGAGGGTTTACTAATATTTGGCAAATAATTTTTCCCAAAGTATCACATCGCAAACTATTTTTCCCAAATATTCGTTTGGCAAAAATTCAATTGTCAAAACTACTTATCGCAATTTTACAGTTAGCAAGCCTTTTTGTTGGCAAGCGATTGTTTAGCAAAGAATTACTTGGTCGTTTTTATTTTCCCAAAATATTTTTTGGCTAATGCATCGTTTGGCCTAACATACTAATCCCAAAATATTGTATGGCATACGATTTATACCGCATATACAATATTACATCGCAACCATTTTTTCGCATAAAGTCATTTCGCCGAAAGATCATATTCCATTTGAATCTTATGAAATCGTTGTATTTCCCAACTAAATGGTTGGAAATTCTATCTTTGGGCTTTGTTTTTAATTGGAACTTTTTATAGTGCATATTTTCATGTAGTTAATGGTTTAGCTGGGCATTTTCGTGAGAAGAGATCCAAAAAATGTTTTTTTTTAAGGTAGGTAAATTTAATGTTTTTCCTACTCAGAATAACGAGTTCTTTCAATCTAAGAGAAAAAAAGTACAAGAAAAAAATGGTCCCACATTTTTCATACATTTTACATGCTCTCCACTTTGTAACCGCTGTACAAAGTGTTTGAAAAACGGTTACGTAATAGAAACAAAAAGTTGGGACACTTTTTTTCTTCTAGTAGGATCGAAAGAGCTCGTGATTCTGAGCAGGAAAAACATAAAATTTACCTGTTTCAGAAAAATAAGTTTTTGTATCTCTTCTCGCGAAAATGCCCAACTGGCATTTAGCTAACTAAATAATTACCAATGTTTTTGAGTATAGTTTGAGGCGAATTTTATATAGGTATGTTTATGTTTTTTTTTTAATAAAAGCTCAAACGGGATTTTATATTATGTTGATAAACAATTAAAAGTCGGGTTCTAAATAGTAATTTAGATGAAACTGATGAGGGAACGCAATGCGGAGGGAAGAACAAAACAGTCGGTTCTGGCACTCTCCGGCCGCTGCCGCGGCACGCTCGCTTCGCTCGCTCGGCTCGTGCGCTGTATGGTCGCAGTTTCACCTAACACTCCTCCTCGCTTCGCTCGTCGTCGTACCTAACGGTGGCTCTGGGATAGTTTTTTTATGAAAATGAAAATAAAAATATAGTTGTTTTATCCGTGGCTGTGTGCCTTCTTAGTACCTACCAATAAAAAATATGAATAGTGATCATTATGATGGATTTTATTTTCTCACTTCATTCATTATGATACCAATTATTCATGAAATACGTATTTTGTTCCAGGCAAGTTCAAGCCATTGGGTTGTCCAAAAAAGTACGAAAATCCTGTATAGACCTACGAACTTCAAAATTATATTATCATTTGCCAGGCTTTTGCTATAAGTAGAGCTTGCAAAGTATCAAATTTGGGAATTTTTTTTTTGGATTTTAACTTATGACAAAATAAAACATTTGCTTAATAAAATCTTGACGAAGTGAAACTTTGCAAAATAATAATTTGACCAAATGAATAAAATGAGAAATGTAGCTTTGCTAAAGATTTGTTTGGGAAATGAGACTATTGCGATAAGTTATTTGGGAAGTCATATTTGGGAAACATAATTTGCCAAATGGCAGTACACCCTTAGGAGTAATCAACACTAATTTTGCACTATTTTTTTTTTCAAGACACACAACTGAAAACCTTCTTGGCTTAAGATCGAACTAGTATCTAATTTCAATTCTAAAGTAAGGAGAAGAAGGTGCATAGCTGCCTGTTAAAGATCGGATCTCCAAAAATTATCGAAAAAAGACACTTTTTCTTTAAACGTTCATAGATCACGACCGATGCGGCTGAGCGGTTGCTGTATACTAGCGAGAGGGGCGGGGTGAAATGGAGCCATGCATAATATTGCCAGTGAGGAAAAAATACTACTATTTTAGTAGTTATTGCGGTCATCCGGGGTGTACCTTAACTGTTAAAATAATTGGTATAAATTTTCCCAATCGTTATTTAAGTAGGTATGTAACCCATATTATTGTTCTCGTGTAGGTATACTAGGTATGTATTTGGCTGTCGTAGAAAAAGTATTGTATACAATCGTAACAATATGAAGGGTATAAGTCTCGTACAGTCGAAGACAAAATAAGGGGTATACAAAAACGTTCAAAAATATGTCCCAGTGCACTCTAATTCTGTGTAATAAGAACGTTGTAACATATTTATGAACGGATTCTTTCGATACTTATTTTTGCACTTGACTGTACCTTACTTAGGCCACAAAGCTTAAAATACAATTATTAACGGGAACCATACACGATGTATATAATTAATGACTGGTTATTTTTAACCCTTAAATTGGCAAATTAAAAAAAATCGTGCGTTGTAGCATTGTGTAAAGCAGATAATTATGTCTTGAAAAAATTATAAAAGTGAGTAGATGACTGTTCATTGTGACGAACATTGCCAAATTATAATGCCATAAATGTAGGTCAATTATTTAAAATGACGGTCACTTTGCAACTCTAACTGCGATATTGGCGTGTAGTATTTAATGTAATTACCTAGATCCGTGCTGATCCTGTGAGAATTCCACGATGTGATTAGCGAGATCCCGCAATTGTAAATTAGGAAATCGATTATTTCGGAAGTCTTCTAGAAGGCGAGAGCGGCCAGCAGGCGGCTTGTCTGCGACCAACGCGCCCACTGACACGCCACCAACTCCGACGCCGCCCACGCCACCGACACCACCTACGCCCACACCAACTCCGCCACCCACTAGTTCTGTTAACAAAATATTGTTATCATTTATTCTTGTTCTCATAATCGTTAAACAACTTTTACAAATGTTTAAATAGTACGGGAGTGTTTTAAATCGACACGAGTTACGATTTTCGTTTTTGAACGTGTCTCGTACGACGTTTTTTAGTACAGATGGCCCTCCGAAGTTTTGAACCTGACGTAAAATGACACATTTCTCGCACTAGAGCCTAAAAAAGGTACCATCTGTACTAAAAAATATTTTTCTCAAACTTGCAATGATATGTTGGCATTACGCATACGCATGACGTAGGTACCTACGTCAAATTAAAGCAGGAAGTACGATCTCGCTGGTTCGATGACTGAACTTGATATGTAAAGGCATTTCATAACTGCTTTTCAGTCCTAAGACTGCAAAGTACCGGAACGAACCTGCTTTAAAAACTTAAATAGGTACCGGAAGTAACTTGTAAAGTGAAAGAACATCTTGGCATTTAACCGTAAAAAAGAACTAATGTCAATGGCCACCAGGTAAAAGTGCATCTCAGAAAATTAAAAATATATATATATTTTGTAGATTCGTTTCGTTCTTTGACTTATTTGTTTGTGCACTGTGAAAATCACTTTCGATTTTTTATTTTATTGCAAGTTTGAGAAAAGCACTATATTAATCTCGGCGAGAAACAAGGTTCCAGGCCGCGTATTCCTATCTGGTCTCAGTTCCTTCGGCCAGATATATCTACTTGGCCTGTAACCCTTCGTTTCCCGTCCTCTATAGTAATGTACCTACATACTATTTCTCTTAAGTGCCAGAAAACGGCCAAAGACAGGAAGTGCCTCATTTTCTTATTTTTCATCACACCTGCTCGGTGAGTGCGCCAATACGCGCAGGCGGTACGCGCCGTAGGTGCGTCAGGATGCCCATGAGCAGTAATGGATTTTCGTACAACATTTAGTTACAGTAAGGACTACTGCAATAAAAATTATATTGAAGTACCGGGGCAGCATAACTCACCTGATCCTTTGACACTCACGTGTTCGAGTTTGAGTCATCCCTAATTTTTAGAAATGATTTAGACCATTTTTGAATAGTTTTGTATTCGATAGTACACCTATCAGTGTGAATGTTAAAATTTAAAAACTAATAAACATGCGAAAATTTCTAAAAACAGGAGACTTACTAGAGCTCAAAATCAATATTTTGGACCAGTCTAAGGTGACCTACTGGGGGTTAGAAGGTTGTGCATTAATTACCGGACATACTGTATAAGTAATAAAGTAACTTTTCAATTTATCTGTGCCATAGTCGAGCAACAAAGAGGTAGATCTGCATGTACAACTTAGAACGAAGTAACTATGCCACCTCATTTTAAATGATAGAAACGACTGCAAATTTCATCTCACATGACATATATTATGATATGACATTCACACTTTAACTGTCATTTCATTACGTATAAAACGTAAATTGCATCTTGGTATTATTTATTTCCCAAAGCATTGAATCCGACGTGTTGGATTATACGTATATTATAACTTCATATTGCAAGGTATCAATTAATACAAAAATAAGTAATGTACAAGATCGGATCAAAACGTGGATTGAAAATCAGATAGTCTATAATGAAATGACCTCCATTATATACTGCTCTATTAGTACGGTCAAATCGTACATAATTTTACCCTAAACTCGCAAATCAAGTAGTATCGCTGCATTTTTGGTATGTTGTTTGGACACCAAGGACGGTATAAAAACATTTTTTGCAAGCAAAAAAAAGTTGTGCTAGCTGGGTAGTATGTAAAAAACTGCGAAATTTACGGCCATTTTTTAGTTTCTGATATTTATTTAAAAAACCTTACGTTTTTTGATATCATATCTAAATAAACGTTTAAAGACTAATAAATTTCCAACAAGTTGAGCTAACATGCATTACCGTAGGTCTTATAGTTTCAGAGATTCGAGACTTTAAAAAGTACCCTTTTTTGTAAACTAGATAAAATATTGTGTTTTGCTAACGTTTTCGACTTAATATCGCCTCACCTAATTATGCTACGAAAAACATGCAATAATGACCTTATAGCGTACTTAACATTCTTTAATTTAAGGGTAAAATTAGGTCAGTGAACTTTGTAGTTGAAAGTATAAACCCGAAATTCAAAAGGCAGGAGGCCCGCTATCTAAGTTTTTCATACAAATCGCAAGTCGAGTTGCAAAGCTGCAATTTTGGTATATTATAAAGGTCTTATAGATGTAAACGAAAATGCATATTAAAAGAAAAACAAAAAAATAATTTGGGCATAGGACGTAAAAAAAGGAAAAAAAAATCGCACTTTTTTTAGTTTTTGACGTTTAACTAAAAATCTATTATTTTTTGATACTGATTGCTATAAAACTAAGAAAGAACATTAAATTTGAAAGGATTTGAGCTACGTTGCAACACCGTAAGTTATATATATTTTGAGATACGACATTTCATAAAGTGCCCTTTTATCAAAACATAAACAAATTTTAGGTTACGTTAAAGCTATTCACTAAATATTGGCAAAACGTTCGCGCTAAGAAAAAAAGTAATTGTAGATAATAACTACATTAAATTTGGAACAAATTGAGCCGATAACAATTACTGTAAGTCTCATAGTTGGGGGTATACGAGGCTTCAAAACATGCATTTATTTTCTTAACTTAATGAAGGGCACATTTTGAAATGTCGTATCTCTAAATCTATATAATTTAGGGTAATGCAAGTTCAAATTTAATATTCCTTCATAGTTTTATAGCAATTAGTATCAAAAAGTTATAGTTTTTTAGTTAAACGTCAAAAACTACAACTTTTTTTTTCTTGTAATAGGCATTTTTGTACATCCCTATAGAGCCTATACACGATGATTCTTAATCCGTGATCAGGAATCATTTTTTCTAACTCAGTAATTGATGGGGATTACGTTAAAGTACTAATTACGTGAAAACAAATTTATTAATTTTTTAATCATGTTTTAATTTTGAATTAAAGGGTTTAGCAGCCTTACCGAACAAGAGGTGCCTTTCCCCACGGATGAGGTCAATATTTTAGGTGGTGTACTAGCAGGACCTAAGAATACTCCATGCTTAATATCAGCTCTAGATCTTCTTTTGTTTCAGAGTTATTCAAGATAATGTAAAATATACAGGGTGCCGTTGAAAGTAGCATATTTCGTAAACTGTTCAAGTTAGATCAACCAAACAAAATTGTGTTTGATAACAATAAAATAAACTACAAAATGCATATTTTTAACCTGCATCTTGTCCTTATTTTTCATAATAAAAAAAGGTTTCTTGTTTTTTTTTCCATATTTTTTTTTATTTCCCGCGGAGGTACACCTACAAAAAAAATATGCATGCATAGCCACTAATGTCCACTGTATACATAAATAAAAATATTTCCGTAAATCATCGTGCGTCATGCCAAAAAAAAATTTTTTTCAGAAGTAGTCGTTACTGGCATACAAATAAAGTACCAGTGCAGTGTGAACATAAGTTAGTGTGTAGGTATACAATCTCTCGACACTTACCGCACAAAATATCATTGACGTAAATTGACTTATTAGTACATTTGCTTTATAAAAGAGAGATAAACATTTGACACATAGTATTGTTTTCTACATCTGATTTGTTGCATTTTCTGTAGGAAAATGGAAAAAATTATGTGTAAGTCTTGTGAAAAACTTTAAAAAATATATGTGGAAAGAAAAAATGCATACAAACCGGACAAGAGGCTGATTTATACAGGGTGTGGCCTGTAACAGGAGCAAAAAATCAAATGGAAGACTCCTCTGACTGCCTCTAGTTATTCGTGCGTCATGCTAAAAAAAAATTTTTTTTAGAAGTAGTCGTTACTGGCATACAAATAAAGCACCAGTGCAGTGTGAACATAAGTTAGTGTGTAGGTATACAATCTCTCCACACTTACCGCATTGACGTAAATTGACTTATACCAAAAACGTTAAATCGGTGTAATACAAAAAAAAAATTTTTTGCTAAACCAGTTAAAAAACCATGAGTTCAAAAAAACTTTTTAGCTCATTTAGTTTTATGTCCACTGAACTACCAATATGTTTAATCATTAATAAGGTACAATGTTGTGATACCCAGATACATCACTCATAGGTCGTAACTTTAACATACTGTTTCTCCTTGATGGATAACTTTAAAACACTGGGACCTTTTGCGAATAACTAGAGGCAGTCAGAGGAGTCTTCCATTTGATTTTTTGCTCCTGTTACAGGCCACACCCTGTATAAATCAGCCTCTTGTCCAGTTTGTATGCATTTTTTCTTTCCACATATATTTATTAACGTTTTTTCACAAGACTTACACTTAATTTTTTCCATTTTCCTACAGAAAATGCAACAAATCAAATGTAGAAAACAATACTATGTGTCAAATGTTTATCTCTCTTTTATAAAGCAAATGTACTAATAAGTCAATTTACGTCAATGATATTTTGTGCGGTAAGTGTCGAGAGATTGTATACCTACACACTAACTTATGTTCACACTGCACTGGTACTTTATTTGTATGCCAGTAACGACTACTTCTGAAAAAAATTTTTTTTTGGCATGACGCACGATGATTTACGGAAATATTTTTATTTATGTATACAGTGGACATTAGTGGCTATGTATGCATATTTTTTTTGTAGGTGTACCTCCGCGTGAAATAAAAAAAAATATGGAAAAAAAAACAAGAAACCTTTTTTTATTATGAAAAATAAGGACAAGATGCAGGTTAAAAATATGCATTTTGTAGTTTATTTTATTGTTATCAAACACAATTTTGTTTGGTTGATCTAACTTGAACAGTTTACGAAATATGCCACTTTCAACGGCACCCTGTATATTTTACATTATCTTGAATAACTCTGAAACAAAAGAAGATCTAGAGCTGATATTAAGCATGGAGTATTCTTAGGTCCTGCTAGTACACCACCTAAAATATTGACCTCATCCGTGGGGAAAGGCACCACTTGTTCGGTAAGGCTGCTAAACCCTTTTATCCTAAAATCCTTGTCACTCTACTACTACCATATCGGTTTTAATGAGGTTGCATTGTAACCTCTTTACAAAGTTATTAGCAAATGTCAATTTATGAGTAAACATTGCCCATGACATTGTCAATCACTTTTGTCATAATAAACAAAGTCATAGTCACGGATATTGAATGAGAAAATAATAATTATTCACCAAAAATCATGCCTCCACCACATCTGTACTCAAACACAGAGCGTTACGATACTGTACGTTTGTCAATACAAACGAATAGCACAAGGCGAACCCAACAGTTATTTCACGAACTTCATCCAAACATTCCGATCCCCGGTCACAATTTAATAAATCGCATGCACCAAAAATCTTCGCGACTTCGGACAGTTTACAGTGAAACAACATGCTCGAGCACCCGGACGACCTTGTCATCATCCTGACGATCTGGATCAACAAATGTTAAGATTCTTTGAGAATTCTGAAGAAGATTTCGAGTGAATCAATCCAATCACGCGGAACACGGTGGACATTTTGAACACTTGTTAAATTATGTTTAAAATAATATTTTTTGATTTAGTTGGTCAGGTACGCAGTTTTATTGTTTTTATTTAATTATTAAATTGTACTGTATGAAAACAAATTGCTTTCCTTGCTCAAAAATTCGCCAAGTTTAGGTAATGCACGTTAACATAATCTCCTATCAATTATGTTCGTCGTTATCAGTATTGCACTGATAAGTTAGAAGTCTTTATTGACATAAGATCCGTCAAATTCCCGTTTCCCGCCATACAGATGGCACTTGACGTATCGTAGTTAAACTTTATACTGTAGGATGACCATGTATTAAGTGGTAATTTGTTTTAATTAGGTTTTCACTTTTAATTAATTAAACAGTGAAGAAATAACTTGAGACCTCGCCGAATAAGTTTAATTTTGGCTAAATTTTAATGTTTTTCTACTCCTGATCACGGATTAAGAATCATCGTGTATAATATACAAAAAATGCAGCTATGCAACACGACTTGCCATTTGTATGAAAAACTTAGCGGACCTCCTACTTTTTGAATTTCGCGTTTTTAGTTTCAATTACAAAGTTTACTGACCTGATTTTACCCTTAAATGAAAGAATATTAATTGCGCTATAAGATAATTATTTCATATTTTTCGTAGCATAATTAGGTAAGGCGATATTAAACCGAAAACGTTAGCAAAACTCAACATTTTATCTAGTTTACAGAACAGGGTACTATTTGAAGCCTCGAATCTCTGAAACTATAAAGACCTACGGTAATGCATGTTATCTCATCTTGTTACAAATTCATTCATCTTTAAACGTTACCTGATACATATTGTCAAAAAACGTAAGGCTTTTTTTATAAAAATCAGAAACTAAAAATAGACAGTAAATTTCACAGTTTTTCACGTATAACGCAGCTAGCACAACTTTTTCTTGCTTGCAAAATGTGGTTTTATACTGCCCTATGGTGTCTAACTAACATACCAAAAATGCAGCTTTACTACATGTTTTGCGAGTTTAATGTACGATTTGACCGTACTATATGTGCGATATGCATCTAAAATAGGGCTCTCGGTCGTGTCCGGGTTTCGTGTACCCGTTTCCGTGTATCCGTTTCTTTGCTACCGGGAAACGGGTTTCTTACCCGTTTGGAACGTGTAATTAGGAACCGTGTAATTAAGACACGGATACCCGTGTCTGATCCCCCTCAATGTGTATTGGCATTGGCAATCTAAAACATAGGTTCATAAACATCGGTTTTATATTTGAGCAAAGTATTGAACCGCATTTAACCACTAACAAAGAAAATTTCTAGCTGCGTAATTCGTAAAAAACTTCGAATTTTTCGGTAGGTATTGTTTTGTTTCTGACTTTTTACTAAAAAAACATAGGCTTTTCGAATATTCAATTGCAATGGATCCAAAAGACTCAAGCTTGGAAACGTTTCTAACTTGGAAACGTTTCTAAGTGGAAACGTTTCTTGGCGTTTCGTGTCGTTCGGGTTCTTAGTACCGCCGGTGTTAAGGATTCGTGTACCCGTGTCTGCGGGTAACACGGATACCGGTAGCCCTAATCTAAAACTGAAGGAATGCAATATTAAGAACTATGTGAAAAGCAACCGCCACAATTACCGTTCGGGCTACCTAACAGGAAACATAAATTTTATTTCGATTTAATTATTTTTCTTATTTCATGCAACATACCATGGCAACAGTCAACAACAATAATTATCGTCATTTTTTTACAAGTATTTATGTTGCGACTGCTCTATGACTTCTTTACCGGACGAATCGAACCTGCGAAAAATTTATTTAAATCTCGTGTACAAAAAAACTATACAGGGTATAAGAGAGGTAATCAAAACCAATTATTTGTGGATATCTATAGACGAAACACCAGCTTGCGCTGGAGCCAGAGCCATTTATAAGCTGAGTTTGTAGAACAAGATCGAATTTTTACTGCTATAGCCATAATAAAAATAATCTGCCTAACCGAATTATCACTTTTTTCAATAATCTCTCAAGTGGTTAGAGCGGATTTATTTGAGTTTGAAGTTAACCAACTCAAGTAACCAGTCCAATTTAACGGAAATTAAAATAAACACCCTGTATAGTAGGGGCAACTGGCTATTTATTTTCAACCATACGATAGATAACGATACAGGCCAATCTCTTTTAGTACCGTTTGGCAGCCAGATTTGGTAGCTGGGTGTCAAATGGGAAATATGATTTCCCGCTTGGTAGCCAGCTATGAAATGGGAATAACTTTCCCATATCGTGGCCGGATTTGATACAAACCTGGTTACAAAACGGTAAGTGTAAAGTCCCGATTCAAAACTAGTTACCTATTGGATTTTTATTCCCATTTCAAAGCTGGTTACGAAACTTGGGCTGCCAAACGGTACTAAAGGACCATTCCGAACATAAAGTACATAACTTTAATGTCAACTGTTGACCTGCGGCGGCACGATTATCTGGGTGAATTAAGTTTTTTTTTAGTCTGTTAATAGTTATTACCATGGTTACACTCATCTGAGAAGCCCTGGTTTTATGCAAAATTATGTTACTTAAATTATGAAATCATGCATGTAGTTCCAGCAAAGGGGCGTATTATACTATATATCTTCTCTTTATTTCAATATTTTCTTTGATATTGTATATTCTCTTTATTCCATTCATTTCTTAGGTTAGGTTTTTTAAAATAAAAGTAAAATAAAATAAAACATACAAAAGCAATACAAAACATGTAAACATAATATAAAAAACCTAACCTAGAGAGCCGCCGGCAACGGAGCGGGCCCAAGCTGCCGGTGGTTAGGGCTACAGGGAGAGGAACCGCCGGACTATGCGCGCCGTGTCCAGGATTACCGCCTTCTGCATCTGACCCTTGATCCAACCACCTAGCGAGAGCCTCTTGAGGTGTTGACCGAGACTCTTCGCTATGAGACCATTCGCAGAAACAACTATCGGCACAATGATCGCCGAATCAACATCCCACATGTCGGTCAAGGTACTTACTGGCTTTGTCCTCCTCTGTTGGCCTCTCCTTCTCTCGGCCTTCACGAGGTTCTTGTCATGGGGGATCGTGATGTCGATGAGCATTGCCCGGCGTTGCGATCGATCTATCAGCACGATATCAGGCTTATTGGCTACAATAGTCCTGTCCGTGATGAAAGATCGATCCCAATAGAGCGTGGCACGACCATTTTCGAGAACTGCCGCAGGTGTGTACTTATAGTAAGGCACTTCGAAGCCCACAAGACCGTATTGAAGAGCAAGCTGCTGGTGTATAATCCTGGCTACGAGGTTGTGTCTGTGCAAGTACTCAGTGTTAACAATCTGAGAACAACCGGAAATAATATGCCTGAGTGACTCACCGGGACGGCGGCATGTCCGACAAATGTCGACCGTCCCTTCAGGATATATATTTCCGGTAGTTATTCGTCATGATAACCTCGTCAGCAATTGCACAGGCAAAACCCTCGGTTTCTCCGAAGAGGTCACCGAATCGTAGCCAGTTCACCGACGCGAGCAGATCTACGTCAGGTCCCGTGAGGGCCTTGTAGAATACAAATATACAAATTTATTTATTTACCAAAGAGCTAACTACTACATCAAAGTTAATTATAATAACAATAGAGATTATGAGATTATAGAATACAGTAAGTAGATTTAAGAGCAACAGTAGCCCTCACACTAGGTCAAGCCTGTATCGTGAGGACTGTGAGGCATTACCAGAGGAAGATTAATACAATTGAAAGATGATGCGATGGATACAGGATGGATATATAACAAACACTGGAACGTAAACTTAACCTCGTCCTGCCCAATGAGATTTATAAAGGACATATTCGATTGTTTAGAAAAAAAGAAAAGCGATTATATTTTCGAACTCATTAGGTTCAAAATTTCAAAAGCTCTAATTTAGTATACGGGCAGGATGAGGTTATATATAAATATATATAAATTAAATACGTGCATTAAATCTAGATGAGCTAATTAGCAGTGATCAAAGAGCCGCCCGTGTAGCTCCTTGCTCTTCCATACCGCCTTGCGGTCCTCGGTGCTTAGTACCACAGGTCTGCGCCAGTTCTCTTTTGCCAAGGAGAGCGGCGTGATGTTCCGGTCTACTGCCACCACATCTCGATGCATCCCGCACTCATTGTTAAGAAAATAGTTTCTAAGATTGTACACCTCGCGGTTGTGGAGGTTTTTGGTATTTAGGAAGCCGCGGCCCCCACACCGCGAGATGTACAATCTCATAACTGATGAGCGCGGGTGTAGCATTCGATGTGTGGTAAGCAGTATACGGACCCTTCGATCCAGGGCGTCCAGCTCGGTCTGAGTCCACCTTAGTATGCCAAAGGAGTATGTGAGTATGGGTATTACCCACCCAGGCGTTGAAGGCGCACATTTTGTTGCCTCCTGACAAAAGACTGTTAAGTACTTTTGTGAGCCGGCTGAAAAAGCGCTCCTTCACCGCCTGTCTAATTCCCATATCTTCAATACCCAAAGACTGTGACATACCAAGGTATTTATAGGTTTCCGCTTCCGAGATAGATCTGAACGACATTGTCTCAGAAAGCTGTAAATTTGTTGAATTTACTACTTTCCCCCGCTGCACATGCATAACCGCACACTTATCGACACCAAATTCCATATTGATGGCACTACTGAAAACTTCTGTGGTTCGCAGTAGTTCCAACAAGTCTTGGCTATTTGGCGCAAATAATTTGAGATCATCCATATACAGAAGGTGAGAAATGACTTCACCCTCTCTCCGAAGCCGGCAACCTAGTCCTGAATCCTTCAGCAGGGTGCCGAGGGGATTCAGAGCTAGGCAGAACCATAAGGGACTCAGACTGTCACCCTGGAATATTCCTCGCTCGATCCTTATAAAGTCCTGCGGGCCAGAGGGGCCATCCCCGCCTCCTGGTTGACGAAGGACTGTGGTCCACTGCCTCATACACGCGCCGAGAAAGGATCTTAAAGTTGCATTAACTTTATACAGCTCCAAGACCCTTTCCAACCTTGAATGAGGCACCGAATCATAGGCCTTCTTGTAGTCAACCCAAGCGGCGGAGAGGGCCCCTTTGTTACGCCGGACTTGCTGGCAAATGGTCATGTCGATGAGGAGGAGCTCTTTAGTACCACGGGACCCAACCCTACATCCATTTTGAGCAGGAGCCAAAACATTGTTCGAAACAATGTGCGTGTTAATTTTTACTCTCAAAATGGATGTAAGGAGCTTGTACAGTGTGGGCAAGCACGTGATGGGTCGGTAGTTCTTCGCTTCCGTGGTACTACCGGACTTGTAGAGCAGGAAGGTTACCAGTTGTTATGGAAGGTGACAGGGAACCGAGCTCGAGGGCTTGTTGGAATTGTGTTGCCAATCGTGAGGGCGAGCATCGAAACCATTTTAGCCAGAAGTTGTGCAATCCATCCGGCCCAGGACTTTTCTAGTTCTGGGTCGTGCGGATAGCACAACTTACGTCATCGGGGCTGATGGTAACTGCCCCCATAGGTTCAATGGTCTCGCATTCACGTTCGACAATGGTCATCCATTCGCCCTCGGTGTGTCCGACGGGCGCTGACCAGATACTACGCCAGAAATCACTCATGGCAGTAGCATCCGGCAACCGCGCGTCGGACACACGGTAGTCGGTTTCCTCCCACTTTCGGTAAACCTTCCTTTGGTCACTCTGAAAAAGACGATTCTGCTGGAATCGGTTCACACGCTCTCTGTAGCGGCGAATACGGTTTGCCCATGCATAAACCTTCTGCTTCAGAAAGTCGATGCGCTCTGTGAGGTTGGCCATGTAGTCGCGGGGTGCAATACCCGTTCCCGCGAACGCCTGGTTCACAAAGCGCATTACTCGGGGGCGGTTGTTGCCCCCCCTGAAGCAGATCAGCTTTGCAATGAGAGTCCTAAACGAGTCGATACGTCGCTCGATCCGCACCTGCCATGCGGGGACACCCCCAGCGGTCCTAGGTGCACGGTCAGAGTCCGGAAACTTGACTCGAGCAACACGGCACGCTGCGACCACATGAGGCACAAGTGTGTGCGATGGCCCCGCAGTACGTGATCGAGTGCGTATCATCCAAATCTTTACTGGATTGTATATACGGCTCCAGTAAAGCGTTTAGGGCTCCCATCAACGCTAGATTGCGCCTATTCATGGGCAAACGTGGTAATCGTGGCCTAGAGTCGGGTGTGAAGCGATGCTGCATAATCGCTTCTTCCAGGGTCCTCCTCAATTGCTCATTGTCTGAAGTACTCACACTCGGGTTCGTAACGTCATCCCCGTCGGCACTGGGATCAACCCGCGGTGCCCCCGGTGCCAGGTCGGGTGCCAGCACCGGATCTGGCGACATGGCGGGCGGGTCCCGCGCCGAGGCAGAGGCTGCACGAACTGGGAGAGCCTCCAGGCGGAGCCGATCAAGTGTCGAGTCATCCAACCGCTTTAATCGTTGGATGACTCGCACTTGATCCGATAATCGCTGCGAGTCACATTGATAGTCGGTTCAAGGGCCTGAAACAAAGGAAGCATCCGGACGCGATACGCGGATAGTTTAGTTTCTCCCTCTGTAGCCCCGTAGTAGGCGCGCATGACATTCTCATTCGTAGCTTGAGACCATGTCATACGTCGCACTACACCACCGGCAGCGGGAGCCGTGGGCGGGGCAGCATGTCCCGCGGGCCCAAAGCGTGCCGGCAGCGGTGGCCGTCCTCGCCGCGCAGGTGGTCGTGGCGGCGGCGGCGGTGGTCCGCGCTCGTCGCTCGACTCGCTGGTGTCAGGTGCAGTGGCAAATTTTTCACCCGACGACGATTCCGAAGAGGAGGAGGACGACGAGGCAGACGAAGGTGTTGGGCGTGCGAAACGTGGGGACGCTTGAATATACATTTTCTCAAACATGCAATGAAATGTTGTAGTTAAGTGCCAAAAAAGTGGCCGGGAAGTAGCTCGTTGCCGGCCTAGGCCGGCAAGTACCTCTTTTTTAATTTTCATTTGACATAGGGTTGTGACCTGGCATCTTGGCTTTTAGCCAATAATTATCTGTAAGTAATATTAGTATAAAAAAAAATGATTGGCAAATTTTTGCAGTTATAATTAGGTATTTAAATTATATAATTTAAAATAAATGTATAATAACTACTCAAAATAATATTTCAAAAGCAGTATTATACGGCGCGATTCGTCGGCCCCGATCACTGCATGCGATTAATTGGACCCAACCGACCGCGTCGTCTAATACCGCTTTTTTAAATAAAAAATTTGCAACTTTCAAACAGGTCAATCTTAAAAAAAAAATGAGGAGTCGGTGTCGTATTTGACTTTTGTTGTGTTTCAAAGACTTAGTTATGTAGTTGACTTATAATTTCTTAGAAAGAAGATACATTTTTTTGTTTCATTTCATTGCATGTTTGAGAAAAGCATTATACATACCTCGGCCATGAAGTGACGGGTTGCCGTCCGAATACTATCCGGCCTCGCTTCGCTCGGCCGTCTACATATATTCGGCCGGCAACCAGTCACTTCCCGGCCTCGGTAGTAATGTACTATTATTATGAATATATATTACATATTATTATTATGGTGTTAATGCATGTTTGTATAATTTAAGTAACATAATATTGCATAAAACTAGGGTTACTCAGGAGACGTAACCATCACAGACCGAAATAAGTTTATTCACCCATCTAGGAGAAAATCCGGAGTTTTGCTTTGCTTCTAGTCATTCAGACATGTATTATGGTGTTTGTTTATTGTTTACTCAAATAAGGTCACATAAACTGTTAAATAACGATATCTAAAGTTATAGTGAACGTGCCGTGAGTGAATATTGCCGTGTGTAAATTATTTTACTTTCTTAGAAATGAAGTCAAATAAAATATTTATGGGATCTAAAAATTTAGATATTGGTCATTTGTAATCCCTCAATTGTCATATCGGTAAATCATCCAGTGATCCCGGGATCACGTGATCATGGGATAACGGATTGCATACCCTAACTGTGACGTCACAAAAAAGTCGACACGCTTAGTTTCAATCGAAATCATTACGTTTGCTTCAAATTAGATCCAAATGAAGCATTTTGCGGAATTAATTGCTAGCAAGCTGGAAATCTGTTCTATATCTTCATTAATTACTAAAGTTAATTCAGCATTCCCACGTGACTAGGAGATGAGCATAAGTTTTTAAAGCCAAGTAACTGTCAAATTATCTCTTTATTTTTATTTTTTGGTAGTAGCTCCAAAACGGAACGTTGGATGGGAAACGAATTCAGGTAAGAATGGTAGAAGATGGTAAAATTCTGCCTTGAAGCAGTACAGTAAGATCAAATTAGGTTTAGTAGATCCGCCAAAATTTAAAAAATTAAAAACTCAAACTTCTGACGATTATTAGCCCACCTAACGAAGACCAAAAGTTGCCTATCGGGGGAAATAACTCGTGTATAAGCGAATTTTGGCATAGTTGTAGGGAATGGTGTTTTAAACCACATGCTAAAAGTACTGGTGGTTAGGGGTGGAGCTAACGGGGGGAGGGGAGTGTAAAGGTCCTTATTTTTAATTTTTCGTAAATAACTCGTAAACCGTGGCTTATAGCAAAAAACGTTCTAGTACATAAGTAATCTACATAAAATTCTCTACAAAAAAAGTATACGCATGTTTCCTCTGGGATCAATATGTCATGAGATAAGAAAGCAAGAAGATGGACACCATAGAAATAAACACATTTGTTTATGTAGGTATGGCGCATACAGAATGCTCGCGAGCATTCCAAAAGATTTTAATGCTCAATTCCTGACCATATTTAGAGTCTTTAATGTTATATAAAATTTCCTGGATTCGGCTTGGTTTCAGACATAATCAACCTTTTTTTCGAAATAAGTTTTTCGACGTAACTCATCATAAAACTTCTTTTTGATTACAATGCTACCACAATGTGTTTTAATATTACCACACCTTTTGCCTGGCAATCAAAAAATGGGAATAATCTTGACGAAATATCCAGTCCCTAAAAAAAATATAAAATAAACAATTTTAACAAATTGTTGTTATGATAAAAAGTACTGGAAATGTTAAAAAGTATGCAAAAAGTCTAAAAAAAAAGAAAAAAAAAATTTTTTTTGG
>JALPQI010001625.1:0-123531 GCA_025490895.1 Thaumatotibia leucotreta | reverse complement strand
TTTGTTTACCTATTATTTTGGGCATATTGTTAGTACTTCACATGCCATAGAAGCTGGGGGGGGCTACCACAAACGTCGTAAATTTCAGACATTTGTCTATTGTCTATGTCCCTCCAATTGAGCCGTAAGGGGATGAAGAGAGACAGATGCTGATGCAGATGGCAAAAGCTGCCGCCATATTTTACTCTAGTTATAACTTCGCTTTGTACAGTCAGCTCGAGACGGGCGCGTGCAATTGGAATTCTGTACCTAAGAACCAGAGGGCCTAAACACGTACCACTTGACATGTTGCCTATCTCTCGCACTTGTGAATTCGTACGTACGTGCGACAGGGAGGCGTGTAGTCTGCGGTAGGCCATCAACAACACATTATTTTACGACTCACAAAGATGATATTTGTACTTATTGCCAAAGATATTTGGCGCTAGTTATTGTGGTACCAGTACTTAGTATACGAGTATAGTTATGCTCTATTTACTCTGTCTCCCGGGTACAGAATGGGAACGCCCCATTCGTTCTACAGAACTAAAATTCTTGTGAATTAGAACTCTATTTCTTAACACATAAGTGTTATTGAACGAAAGGGGCGTAGCTACGGATATGAGGGTGTCAATTCGGTGTAAGTGCTTGTGTGTGTGTGTTACTGTCGACATTCCGGAACCGGTACTGTATATGGCTATCGCATTCTCATATAGACATATAAATTGATCAAACATTATTCTTTCTTTGGTTACTTCTTAGATAGAAATTGAAAATGGCTTAATTATTGAACAGCTAATTTCAACGATGCAAAAAATCCAAACAAAATATATTTACACTTGTGTCCATTCATTGCGGTATTTTGACGTAAATTTTATTGAAATAAAGCAAAACATATTTTAACGACTAACGGGTCTTAATCGCGTAAACATACGTTTAATTATATCCTGACGTTTCGGGCATAACGTTACAGTCGTGGTCGCAAGCAGACTGACAGTCATGCCCGAAACGTCAGGATAAAATTAAACGCAAGTTGACGCGATTAAGACCCGTTAGTCATTAAAACATGAGTGATATTCGTGAAAGTTTAAATCAATATAAAGCAAAACATTCTAATTTAATCATTAAGTTTACTAATTTTCATTTGGATAGATAGTAAATACTAGTCAATTCTCAATATTTGTCAAAAATAAAGAAGTGCCGGTGGTTCGAGTCCCATTTAGGGACAGGGAATGTCTATTTAATTTGACAACTTGAATAATGGGATATAGAAGCTGATGGCTAATTAATATGTGTAATATTTTATATGGCAGTTATACATGTTATGTTTTCATGAGTAAAGGTATTCATGAGATTAACGTAGCTGTCAATATAAGTTTGCCACAATTGAGAATAGTACCGTCAGCCAAAAATATGATCTACCACTTTTCGACAGTAACAAAGACGAAAAGTGGTAACCCATATTTTTGCTTACTTCTACCTATGCGACGCCATTTGGAATCCTATTCTTCGAGCTATCAAGACGGTGATTGGTCGGAACAGAGTCGGTCTATGAATTTTACTAGCATTTTACTTTATCAATACAAGCAATTTTACATTTCGATGTTAATAGGACATTTTAGTGAAAAGTATTTTCTGTAATAACATAAATCACGTTTTTGGTATTTGCTCATTGAAAGCTCTAGTAATATTTTATCCTATCCGATACGCTTTAGACTCCGAACGGATTGTATAGATTATTTATAAGAAAAGCCTTAGTTAGGCAGAATTTATATGTTTAGTTTGTTACTGTTGCAGCGCGGTTTTTGGGCATGACCTAGTATAGTATTCAGTTGTGTCTTAGCACTATGACCGATCGGATGTACACTTAACCAATTGGAACCCTAGGTCTAAAACCATGTCCAACAATGACATTAAATAATAAATGGACGCACAGAGCCAAACAAAAAAACCAAGAATAGTGGCACTAAAAGTCATTTCTATCATGTTTCAGTTGAAGCTAATAACGCTCACTTACAATAAACTATAATAAAAAAACTCAAAGAATAAAAAACTTTGTGAAGTGAGCAATAACTGTCAAATTTGCGAACAACACCGCAAGATAGTAGAAACTTTTTATGTTTAAGGAATAATGATGCTATACCGTAAGGTGACCAAATGTCAACTGTCAGAACTGAATAGCGGAGCAAAAGGACCGCAATATTTACTTCTGCAGCCCATTTTTTGGGGCCATTTTTTTGAGCTGTTTGGGGATCCACTTAAATATTCTAAATCAATGATGTCCAAATTACTAAGTATACTAACTCCCTTATTCATAAACGTATCCTACCTTAGCAAACCGATAAGTATATTTTGTCTCTTTCCGTCTTATCAATATTAAAATAAGACGGAAAGGGACAGAAATCGGCTTGCTAAGTTAAGAGATGTTTATGAATAAGGGGATATGAAAGATTTCTTAAAATCTTATTTACAGCGTTACTTAGATATGGTTCCTTAGTGGCCTATTCCAATTAGGTGATTGTGCGATGAAGGAATACTTACGTTTTGTGCCGTTTCGTACCTTGTCTCAGCGACAATAACATAAAATTCCTAGAAACTTAGATTTGTTGTTATTGTGACTAGTTACTAAATGAATCTCTGATCGTACTTCATATCGATCTAGAAGGTCCACGCTTAAAAACCAAGCTGCATAAATGGGAGTATTCACACTTCAGAACGATTATTTTTATGCCGTAATTCAGTCGCCATCAGATATATGAGTGGCCATGGTGCTCAAAATCATCTGAATATGCATTCTAACCTTCCTTCGAGGCCTTCTCAGATATTTATGAGCAGAGCTCGGAAAATCCATAGCAAAACAAAAAAACTGCGGCAATCAAACTAGGGCGAGAAACATTTTTTTATCGATATCGAGTAAGTTTTACGATACAAATAATAATTATCTACAGAGACGCAATTTATATTTTTTCGCTGTCATACTCAATGAAATGACAATAATGACATTGAATGTCTTATCATCATCAGCCTATGATAGTCCACTGCTGGACGTAGGCCTCTCCTATTAACTATGCATATAGACGCATTAGGAAGTAAATGCCCATAATCGCCACGCTGGGCAAGCGGACTGACGATCGCAGTAATGTGTCCACCATGATGACGCTGCTGCCCATCATCAATCTTTATCAATAGTGGTCAGTGACACTTCAATCCTTAAGTCGATTCTTACGACACCCGCAGGAGGAGTTGGGGTGGTGACAAATGTATTCTTACTGCCGTCACCACACGGCAATGTCTTATGGAATATTAATTTTCTGAAGTGTCTATTATTTTCAATGAGATTATATAACCTCTTTATCACCCGACTACGGCCAAGCCAAAATGGAAGAGTTATTACTTAATATGAAATATAAGTAACGTTGATAATATATGTTACGTTGTATTTTAGATGAAATCACATATATAAAACAAATCCTTAACTTTCCTTTTCTTTTGCGTAATGATTATAAAATGATGTAGGTACCTAAACATATCGCTATGATTTGTTTTGACATAACTTACTCGATATCAATAAAAAAATGTTTCTCACCCTATACCAGTAATTGGAGTTCGAGGCCAAAGAAACTACGAAAATATTGCCACAACAATGAAATGTTCTTACAATAGTAAATCCTTATTTTCTAAAAATAGACGTTGAGATATCTTATTTATTGGTAATTTTAATTCTATAATTTATAGAAACAATATGATTTACTTATTTTCACGTAAATATAAGATATTAAAATAAAAACTTAATTATCCGCAATTATTAGTAACAAAGTTGGTATTGCGCTTGTATCACCTCAGGTGTTAATAACATTTGGCACAGCAATTTAACTTCACATAAATTAAAACCCTATTTCTGCATACGTTTAGAAAATTGAAGAATAATAATTTGTAGCGTGCTTTATGTTCACATTTCGTATTCGTAAAATTCCTTTGACCTACAAATTTATTTGGCAGTGCTATAGTTCTCCATCTAAATTATCATACATAGGTATCTAACGTTTTGTTTTCTTCCGTAGCTTGTTAACAAGGCGACCCTCTTGGTCCAGCCATGTTTAGCTTCGCCATACACCCCATCGTCAAAAAACTAAATTCCAATTTAAATAATATTGGTTGAAATCTTTCACAATGATACAAAATCATATTTTCTGGATCTACTCATGATTACAGTCAAGTTTTACCATATTATATTATGAAATATATTTTAAAAAGTTATCACAAAATCTACATCTCCATACATATTGTGAAACCAGCTGTCGCTAGTTACAATCGAGTTGTCATTAATACGTATGTACAAAAAATTAAAAAAAACATTGATGGTTGGAATTGCAACACTTTTAAATGTGTATATTAAACAAAAAGGTGTACGAACATTACAGGGGTATGTAATGTTTTTATTAGGAATTATTTTGAATAAATAAATTAAATGATAAAAAGGTTGTCGAAACCTGAAAACTTTATTTGACAATGACATAAGAGACTTTGACAGATTTGACAGTAACGCATCTGTCGTAGTTTCTTTGGCCTCGAACTCCAATTAGTGGTATAGTTCGATTGCGACAGTATTTTGTTTTGCTATGAATTTTCCGGCCTCTGTTTATGAGCACCTTGGCCGCTCCGAAATATCAGATGGCGACTGTACAAGTTTGCATTTAGTGAAAAGTAATGTAGCCGTACCATGACTTTGCAAGTACCTATCGGTAACGTTAGATTTTTTTCGATACGTAAAGCAGGCTATCGCGCTCGCTCGATATGATCGAGTAAAACCTAAAGTATCCTTTACTTTTCAACTCATGGTATAAATAGGTCAACATTCTTTTCGTTGTCTTATTTTGTGCCCCTAAAGAACGTGACGGAGTTGTAATTTTTGTATGAGATGATGTTTTGTTTTCAATCTCTCATGTATGGATTAAAATCTAGCGTGAACAAGAAATACAACTGCACTGGATTTTTTTTCTATACAGAGTCGAAACAGCAACTAAAAACGTGACAGTTGTATGCAACAAGACAACGAAAAGAATTTTGACCCAGATACTGATGTGCCAACGGTAGGTTTCCTATAAGTGTTGCGAAATTGTCCACATGAAAATTTCTGAATTGTCACACATATTTGTATAGTAAATAAAAATGTTAATTTCATGCAAGTGTTTAGAAATTTTCGACAGCGATTTCAGCTTGTTGGTAACTTCCGCGTTTTGCACATAAGTATTGAGAATGCGCCCATGTTTTTTATTTAATTGTATTGTTGGCGGCACAAATGTGTATACGATTTTCCTACTTTATTTATATAATAAGGTTTAAAAATGTATAACGATGTACCGTCGACGTGCGACAGTACCATCAGCCAAAAATATGGTATACCAGATTTCAACTATCAGATACCACGGAATAGAAACGAAAAGTGTTAACCTTATTTTTGACTGCTGAATTGAATTTATACCTACCATTTTAATTATGCAGCTAACTTTAAATATTTGACTATTGTGCCGACAAATGTCCTTAAAGTAAATTCAGTGTATATGAAAACCATGACAGGATATTAACAATTTCATAGTATATGTATGAGAAAATATAACAGATTGTAATATTCAAACTAAAAGGGATTTGAACTAAATATACTGAAACTGTTATTTGCGTATGTTGATAAGTTTTCCGATATTGAACTAATATCGAAGTCGTGTGGTAAATATTATTCTGTCTGCAACTGAAATTTACACTTCTGTAAATAAAAGTTAAAAAATTTACAATTCCTGCCTTTTCTTATCTTCAGCAACCTTTCTAGAAATCGTTTTGAACTGCTTGTTATTCTTGTATCAAAATAAGTCCTCATTTTTATTAGCACATTGATATTTTTAATTTAACCCTTTGACCGCCACAGTCGGCCATAGAAGACAACGGAAAATCGTGACTACGACGCCAATGACGGCACTGGCCGACAGCTCCGCCCATACAATAGGAACCAATGTGGGACACCGTAAAGTTCTATTTCGCTTAAATAATCGTGTACACGTAGCGTCTGGAGCTTAGCATATTCCTTCGCCATCTGGCGGTCAAACGGTTAAAGTAGACATTTACCCCCTTATTCATAAACGTCTGCTAACTTAACAAGCCGCTAATAATTGTTTGTCCCTTTCGGTCTTAACAATGTGTCCATAAGAACAAAAGGGACAAACAATACTTAGCGGCTTGTTAAGTTAGCAGACGTTTATGAATAAGGGGGTTACTTACCTGCAGGAAATGCTGCTGAAATTTATCTTTCAACAATAGTGCTACAGCCATTATCGTATCCTTTTTGTAAAAAAAGGGCTAATATTACGGTCAAGAAAACTGAACGCGTAAGGTAGTGACCAATTGTCTAAACAATTACGGAGAAAAGCTTTCTATAAAAACAATTCAGCCAAAAGGTTGTGAGGATGAATGCCCTACTGATGACCAGCGGTAAAGTAGTAGAGTAGAAAGCAACAATTCGGTTACATTCGCCGGTGACACGAAAATGCAGAACAGCAGTAACCTTTGTGAAGGGTTTTCTAAGATCAAACTGAATGTATATCCCGTCCAAAAAGGTCCAACGCAAATAAATGAAACAAACATAAATAAAGCATGATGTTTTTATTAGCAAAAATAATAATGGAATGTGAGCAACAATATAACACTATGTTAAAATTAATAATTAGCACATACTTCTACACAAAATGACAGTATATACTATATATAAACAAATTTTAAAATTAACACAATATAACCGCGCGAGTGTGCTTACTGGTTACTTTCTAAGAAACTATGATCGTAAAATTGAAGACAAAGTGCTCAAAAATATGAACTGTCAATAGAAGTTTGCTAGTTAATTTTTGAGATGGAACCATATTAAATTAGATTATAAAATTCTTTATTTACTATAGTAATTGAAGAGAAAAATCTCATGTTTGCAAATAATCATATTATTGACAAATCAAGTTGATTGCACAAACATTCAGTATCCGAAAGTAACCAGCAACTAAACTAAAAAATAATCTCATCGGCAATGAAACTACGGTGAAATGGCAAGCAACTCGCGAGCGGATCTATGAAGCTTATACTAATAAAATAACACAATTATATGCTAGGACATCCAAAATCAATCGCACACCCCATCAAACGCATGTTTTCACAAAAATATTCTAAAAATAAAATGAGTGTTAAGTGTTATTTTATTATCTTGCTGATAAAACTTATGGACAACGAAAAGGATAAATATCTATATGGTCCTGAGTAATGATTGTTTTCAAATATACTTGAGGAGGATAATAATTGAATGATATTCTCAAAAATAGTTATCGCATTTATGCTTAGGAGAGCAGTACAGGACCAGCCTTAGAAGGGTGAATCCACAAGACTGTAACAACAGTTACCAATTCTTTCCCATGTTCCTATATTAATTAAGTAGATTGAAGCGTTCACATATATTATGTACCTATAGGGTTGGGCCAGACGTATAGAGACTTCCTTTGTATTGATTAATATTGGAACACACAAAATAATTGGTAACTGATGTAACAGTCTTGTGGATTTACCCGTAAGCTTCCTGTGAGACCGAGTCGATTAACCTAGTCTACACTGAAGGTGGCCATGTCTCCCCGATGCAACAGAACGACTGACCGCAATTTCCTCGCGAGGCAACTCATTCAATGTTGACCCGGTCATATAATATATCTAAAAATCATCCATGCCATTTATTATTTACTGATTGAAAACACGCTTTTGATGGATAGAACGGTTGACCCTGCACTGTAAAGACGGCAACCAAGCAGAAATCACAACAGCTCAAGCAGAGAAATGAGTGTAATGCGACCAAATGAACCTTTTCACACTGTTGTTTTTGATCAGACCTTCGAAAAACTTCGAAAATTGTAATTTCAAGATCTGGCGCTCCAACGAAGGCTTTATCGAAGTGATAGACTCGAAATTTCCGATTTTTGAAGTTCGCGGGAGGCCTAAAGCGATCCTTTAGAGTCAACTTTACGATATAGCTACAGCTGGCATATCGGTAATCAAAACGCTGGTGTGAAAAGCCCCAAACGGTATAAGTAGCTATAATCCACGGCAGATCAAAAGTCAATACTGACAGCTGTCAGTCCAATACATTTTCTAACCTAAAAGTGAATTTGAGGTTATAATTTCGTTTAAAGTGATAGGTATCAGGATTGACAGCTTAACTGCTGAGGACTATAAACAAGTCAGGTTTTTTGGTGCACATGTGGCTACGAAGTGAAGGTGCATGTTAAAGGTTATCTACTTACTGAGATTAGTGAAATTCTAGAAATCTAGACAGGCCTAAAACCTACCTACCAAAGCGGTTAAGACTTTACGATTTTGGACAAAATAACTGAAAAAGGATTTTATGAAAAAACAATTATGTTTAATTCTTAGTAAAACTAGCAAGTTAGAGTAAAAACATTTTCGTTCCATCTTACATATACGTTTGTAAGCAATTTTAGTCAATTCTCCCAATTTGATTAAAACTTGGCTAAGTCGGACTTTTTACTAAAATCGCTCACATGAGTCACATAATATAAACATGTAAAGAAATAGATAATTTTCAATATCACTTATTATTGAATAATGTTTTACTGCCAACATACTAGTTTCTATTTATTAGTACTGTTCACTATACTTCGTTTTATTTAAGATTAGAATTATCTGTCAAACGGGTGAACAAAGAAGCAGTGGTCGTAAACCTTCCTTCTTCGATTTCGGCCGATACCACTGAATTTCTCGGAACTTATGTACATACCTATAATTTGATATTTCACATTTATTACTAATTTGTTGGCAAAACTGTATTTAAAAAAAGTTATACGTGTTTTATAAGCAAGATGGCGGCAATTTAGAAAAAAAAAAGTTATATATTGAAGGTTTTCGTTTAACTATATTTGCATATTCAATCTAGCTTACATTATCCACTTCCAGTACTTTTAAAAGTCATGAAGTCATGCATTTAAAGGTGCGTTCAAACCAAAAGAGCATTCGCTGTTCTATCCCCCGCTCTACGAAATCGACCAATCATGTTTTGTGTACCGATCGAATTTCGTAGAGTGGGAGGTTAGAACAGCGAATGCTCTTTTGGTTTGAACGCACCTTAAGCCGCCAGCGTCGCCATTATAGGTGGATTTAATCTGGGACGCATTAATGTAGTTTCAATTTGGTAACAAATTACAAAATAAAACTCAGATGACATACATAGTTTTATTCACTGTCAGTGGAAGAGTCTGAGGACTCGGAACCACCAACGTTTAAATAATAAAATTTTCCACAGTATTATCTAATTTCATTTACAAACTTATTTTCTTTTAAAATTTTGTATACTGTAGATAACGATATGCCAGCAATCGCAGCAGTATTTGTCACACGGTCAGATTTAGTGGGATATTCCTTTCTATCAGGCGCGGATCGGGGGGGGGGGGGCAATGGGGGCACTTGCCCCCCCCCCCTCACACTGGACTTATGTATGGCTAGGTGGCGTGTGTATTTATTTATTTTATTTTTTTATTTAAAATACTATCATATCATAGGGCAGTGCCCCCCCCTCAACGAAGTCCTGGATCCGCGCCTGCTTTCTATGGCACATTTCTGACACTAATTTGTAAATATTCACCACCACCCGCTTTTCACAGGCAGTCAGAGGATTCTGCTTTTGCCGTTTCTTCTTTAGAGATGAAACAACGTTAGCCGGAATCGGCTGCGACTTCTGTAGCCCACTCGGGCCAGCTTCGGCTTCTTCTATTTTAAATATGCACCAACAAAGAAAATATCTAAATAGATCATCAATTAATAACGAAACTGAACAAAAACGATAACAACAATCTTTAAGTAAGCTAACAGCAATAGAAAACACAACCGACTCAACCTACAACAATATGAAATCGAATGACAGATAGTGACAGCGACGTTTTAAAATTGTGTGAGAACTCTGCCTCTTTAGGTTTTTTAATGTACAACCTTTCCATGAAAAATTGCAAACGCTATTTATTAAAATTCATATCTTTTCATCTTAGAATATAAATTAACTAACATTATGTTTCTTATCTGTTCACAATACTGAATAATGTATGTATTAATATAGCATGATAATAAATACGTGATATTTAATAACTCGTATTCACTGTTTGATCCGCAGAATGTGCCTGTAAAAAAACCTTATGTCTCGTTCTGCAAAGGTCTTTCTAATGCTAAAAAAAACGAAGTATAGAATAAACACTGGTAAGTAAAGTCGTGTAGTATGCGTATGTAGATAACGTAGAGTGCTTTGGGGTGGTACTGTGGGGTTGCGAAGACTGCTCGGCGCGCGGTCACTTACAGTTTAGAGCGCAGGTCGGACGTCCCGGCGGCTAATTGTCAGGAGGGATCGTCGAATCTGCAAAATTACGTTACCTCACTAATTAATTACTTACTCAACGTCGGATCTATAGCAGTCAGTTCATGAAAATGTCGCCTTTCTTTCACTCTGAATACGGTTGTTTTCCCATCAAGATAAGAAATTGTGTAAGTGTAACAGTGATTATTAATTTGTATGTATAATGTGAAGGAAATTGCGATTGAGAGGTTTCAATGTCGCATCTCTAAAAAAATGTGAACTGGTTATTACGTAATTACTAGTTTATATTTATAGTTTGGCCAAGATATATCTCTTTCGTGCAGTCAGAACGAATCATACTGGCTTTTTCTTATGCTAATATTGTCCATAAAGAGGGGTGGATAATTGGATATACTTTTTCTGGTTTCTACGAACTGACAAGCTGATTAGCTTACAGACTATAACATAAAATTATTATTTATAAAGCTTTTATCGAGTCTTATAGTATTATTGAGATTCATCATTAATCAAAGGTCTTTTATTACATGAACTCATGAATTAACTTTGGTTGGCATAATATTTCCTATGCGGCAATTTCACCTTGTCTATGCATATACTCGTAATCGATATAGTATGATAGTGAGAAATATGCTTATTTATGGACTTGACTGTCCTAATTTAATTAGAGTTTTTATATAATATTGAACCATCACCAATGCAATACCTAATTATCTACTCGTATGTACACAAATAGTCACAAATAGTCAGTGAAGTCCTTTTCGAAAACTTTACAGTTCTGTTTCATTCACATACTTTGTATGGCTAATTTTCGTGACATGAAGGAGTCCATCATAGTTATGATTTCACTAAGTACACTTGTTTTAGGTGACCCTTATCGTTTGTTGATCTACACGTCTACATCAAAAACCCCAAATCTGAAATGAAGTTGACAAAAGTCCTGCAGAAGAAGTTGACAGGCTCAACCGACCTCATGTTCATGGCGTTGGAGTTCCCGGGCTCCATCTTGTAGCCGAGCGTCTCGTAGAACTTGATCAGCTTGTCCTTGCAGTCCAGGGACATCTTGTAGCAGCCGACCTCTTGAGCTAGGAGGGAGACTGTCACCACGATTCTGGAATTTATTTATTTATTTAGCTATTAAGGATACCAACAGTACACAACAACAGTACACATACACAGTAAACAAAGCCAATTAAAGATATCCACAACTTGACAGTTAAAGTACCTACCTACAATTGCGTATATGCAAACCGCAAGTCAAGTGGCTACTTCATTACAAGAACCTATAACTACCACGGAGATGCATTTAAAACTAAAAGAAGGGAAACAAAGTGCAACAAAGTTTGAAAAATTACGCATGGGTGTGTGTGTTTATGTGAGTGTGTATGTGTGTGTGTGTTTGTGTGTGAATGATTAAAAAGTCAGCACATCATCTCATCATCAGTATTACAGTCCAGTTCACTGCTGGATATCACATCACACACATTAACAGCCTATGTTAGTCTACTGCAGGACATAGGCCTCTCCACTATGTGTATAGCATTAGGAGGTAGATGCCCATAATCGCCACGCTGGACAAGCGTGTTGGCGATCACAGTAATGTGTCCACTATGATGACGCTGCTGCCCATCATCAATCTTTACTTTTATCAAAGAATGTGATACTTCGATCCCTTAGCACATTCAATGCCAAGAGCGCCACTGAGGAGTTGTCGGTAATTTTGTTCACGTGCCGCCGACTCCGGGGAGAGTTTATCACTATACTATATCCAGTGCCAGGACAAAAACAACAAAAGCACGACCGAAGGGAGTGCTTTCAATCGACACTAGTTACGAATTTCCTTTTCGCACGTGTATCGTACGACGTTTTTCCACGACGACCTGACATAAAATGGACCACTTCTCGCACTAGCGCGTAAAAAAAGCGCCATCTGTACTGAAATAGTACATTACGACACAAGTGCGAAAAACACGAAATTCGAAACGAGTGGCGATGTTTTAAATCACGACCGATAGGGAGTGTTTTAAATCGACACGAGTTACGAATTTTGTTTTTGCACGTGTCTCGTACGACGTTTTTTAGTACAGATGGCCGTCCGAAGTTTTGGACCTGACGTAAAATGACACACTTCTCGCACTAGAGCCTAAAAAAGGCACCATCTGTACTAAAAAATATGTTGTTGTAATGTAATTAATTTGGACTTACAATTTTCCCAACTGCTTCCCTCTGTATGTATCATTGACGACCACATCTTCTAGTCGCCCACGCTGAAAGTGAAAAAAAAACAGCGTTATACAATTTTCTCTACGAAATATATAGGTACAATCGCCATCACGCCACGGTGGTCAGAAATATCTAAAATGCATTCTAACGTCCCGACAAGAGAGGTCGGCTCAGATATTTGTGAGCACCTTGGCTGCTTCAATATATCTGATGGCGTGATGGCGATTGTACCTATTGGCGATTGTGCGAATCTTGATAAATACACAAAGATATGTCATCGGGATTCGAACCCAGAACCTCCAGAAACGTGGTCTACGTTCGGAGACCACGTTTCTCAAAGTTGACTTTTCCGCACTAGTTAAGAAAAATGTATTATTCCGTATACAAGTCTCCTGCACGAAATGCATTTCAAAAATAGTAATATCTTATCATACTCAGTACAATGAAGACCACAAAAATAATCTGACACAGGCTCAATTTCAAAGATACAGATAAAAAAGTCTTAACCCTTAAATGCATATTGATGTATTTATGCATCATGTATTTTTGACTTTATTGACAGCATGTCAGAATTCAAATTTGAATAAATCTTTGTCAAGGTCATGCATTTAAGGGTTAAATATTTTTTCCCCTCACTAGCTCGTAAAGTGCTCGTTTATCCTTTAATACGAACGTGTAAAAACGCATATTATTCACTTGTGTGGCAAAGTAATGACCTTGGTTTTGGAATAACAAAACGTAAATTGCTCATGGAAATTGTTCCATATTAATGATAATTAAATAATTTATTTGAGAATTTAGTGTAAAATACAAACCTTTATATAATATGATGATTTTAACATATAAATCCTAAAATTCCATAAGTAACAATTGTTTTAGTGAATGATGATAAGATGACTAGATGCAATCACAAAACGCAGAAAATGTCAACGTCAACATTGTCAAAGAATATTATAGGTTATAATCTTTATTTACCGACTCGAACACGCATAAAAATAGTAAACTAAACAACTTTCAGGGTGTTCTGTTATAATTTTGTAAAAATAATGAATGAGAATGATTTAATAATGCATTGGCGTTGGTGTGCAACTACAGGAATGTGTTAAAATCGTGCTGCGTTTACTTTTTCGTGCTAAGTTTACTGCGACAAAATCTTGCATTAAATACATGATGCATTTGGAAAATTATTATCACTAACCCGATGATGATTGTAATGTGAACAAATAATTACCTTTTTTGAGTTTCCTCGCTATAGTGAGGGGAAAAGTTTTGTGTTACACACGGGTGCAAATGTATTTTACTTCTCGTATGTTAAAACACTCGCTGCTCAGGATTCTATTTTAGAACCACTCGCTTCGCTCGTGGTTCAACTATAGAATCCTTTCGCTTGCTCGTGTTTCAATTTCATACTCGCGGGTAAAATACAACTTTGCACCCTTGTATAACAAATAACTATTCCTAAATAGTGCGGAAAAATAAACTTTGCGCACGCTTCGCGTGCATAAATTTCTCTTTTTAATGCACTTGTTTTGAAAAAAGTCGTTCGATACATGTGTAAAAACTTCTTTTTAACTCTGGTGATTGTCGTCCTCGTTTCACTCAGGCTCCAACTTTCACCCTCGTCGAAAAAAAAAATGTTTGCACTTGCATCGAAATGTACTACTCGTATATCAACTCTTCCCGTGGGTGTTCGGATCGAAAACTCAGATGGATATAAAATAAATCATACCTGGGACAACTGGGGGCAAGTTATAGGGATTAGATATCGATTTAAAAGATGTCGATACAATTATAATAAAAGATGTGCTTATTGAACATTCTCGATTACAGTACAGAGGTTCAATGTCATAAATATCTGATATCGGGCCTCTTCAGATAGTAAAAACTAGTATGTAGATGTCATTTTAATCAAAATGACAATTTAAATATTGATATTTCAATATTAATTGTATATTGTGAAAACTGTTTTAAAATAAACGCGTAACTAACCAGATTAGAAAACATCAATTTATTTTTATAATTAAACAAATTGATATTGAAGTTACTTTTTTACAATGCGGATAATCCCACAATGTCGTAACAGATGTGCTTACCATAGAAAAAATCAACTACGAAAGACTCTGGTTGTCACGGGATTCGAACCCGCTGCCTCTGGATTGCCGGTCCAACGTGCTACCAATTACACCAGACGACCTTCCGTCGATCACAGCGAATTTTTCCAATGGTATTGTGAATCTAATCACTAGCGACATCTGTACGTAATGTTTCGAAGGTACTACAACCTTAGCCACACTCCTAAGACGTATGCATCACATAATCGTCTGCAAACTCGGCAACTCTACGCTGCGTTGAATTTGCTAGAGAGGGCGCTGTAATCAATACAAGATTAGAAAACATCAATTTATTTTTATAATTAAACAAATTGATATTGAAGTTACTTTTTTACAATGCGGATAATCCCACAATGTCGTAACAGATGTGCTTACCATAGAAAAAATCAACTACGAAAGACTCTGGTTGTCACGGGATTCGAACCCGCTGCCTCTGGATTGCCGGTCCAACGTGCTACCAATTACACCAGACGACCTTCCGTCGATCACAGCGAATTTTTCCAATGGTATTGTGAATCTAATCACTAGCGACATCTGTACGTAATGTTTCGAAGGTACTACAACCTTAGCCACACTCCTAAGACGTATGCATCACATAATCGTCTGCAAACTCGGCAACTCTACGCTGCGTTGAATTTGCTAGAGAGGGCGCTGTAATCAATACAAGATTAGAAAACATCAATTTATTTTTATAATTAAACAAATTGATATTGAAGTTACTTTTTTACAATGCGGATAATCCCACAATGTCGTAACAGATGTGCTTACCATAGAAAAAATCAACTACGAAAGACTCTGGTTGTCACGGGATTCGAACCCGCTGCCTCTGGATTGCCGGTCCAACGTGCTACCAATTACACCAGACGACCTTCCGTCGATCACAGCGAATTTTTCCAATGGTATTGTGAATCTAATCACTAGCGACATCTGTACGTAATGTTTCGAAGGTACTACAACCTTAGCCACACTCCTAAGACGTATGCATCACATAATCGTCTGCAAACTCGGCAACTCTACGCTGCGTTGAATTTGCTAGAGAGGGCGCTGTAATCAATACAAGATTAGAAAACATCAATTTATTTTTATAATTAAACAAATTGATATTGAAGTTACTTTTTTACAATGCGGATAATCCCACAATGTCGTAACAGATGTGCTTACCATAGAAAAAATCAACTACGAAAGACTCTGGTTGTCACGGGATTCGAACCCGCTGCCTCTGGATTGCCGGTCCAACGTGCTACCAATTACACCAGACGACCTTCCGTCGATCACAGCGAATTTTTCCAATGGTATTGTGAATCTAATCACTAGCGACATCTGTACGTAATGTTTCGAAGGTACTACAACCTTAGCCACACTCCTAAGACGTATGCATCACATAATCGTCTGCAAACTCGGCAACTCTACGCTGCGTTGAATTTGCTAGAGAGGGCGCTGTAATCAATACAAGATTAGAAAACATCAATTTATTTTTATAATTAAACAAATTGATATTGAAGTTACTTTTTTACAATGCGGATAATCCCACAATGTCGTAACAGATGTGCTTACCATAGAAAAAATCAACTACGAAAGACTCTGGTTGTCACGGGATTCGAACCCGCTGCCTCTGGATTGCCGGTCCAACGTGCTACCAATTACACCAGACGACCTTCCGTCGATCACAGCGAATTTTTCCAATGGTATTGTGAATCTAATCACTAGCGACATCTGTACGTAATGTTTCGAAGGTACTACAACCTTAGCCACACTCCTAAGACGTATGCATCACATAATCGTCTGCAAACTCGGCAACTCTACGCTGCGTTGAATTTGCTAGAGAGGGCGCTGTAATCAATACAAGATTAGAAAACAACAATTTATTTTTATAATTAAACAAATTGATATTGAAGTTACTTTTTTACAATGCGGATAATCCCACAATGTCGTAACAGATGTGCTTACCATAGAAAAAATCAACTACGAAAGACTCTGGTTGTCACGGGATTCGAACCCGCTGCCTCTGGATTGCCGGTCCAACGTGCTACCAATTACACCAGACGACCTTCCGTCGATCACAGCGAATTTTTCCAATGGTATTGTGAATCTAATCACTAGCGACATCTGTACGTAATGTTTCGAAGGTACTACAACCTTAGCCACACTCCTAAGACGTATGCATCACATAATCGTCTGCAAACTCGGCAACTCTACGCTGCGTTGAATTTGCTAGAGAGGGCGCTGTAATCAATACAAGATTAGAAAACATCAATTTATTTTTATAATTAAACAAATTGATATTGAAGTTACTTTTTTACAATGCGGATAATCCCACAATGTCGTAACAGATGTGCTTACCATAGAAAAAATCAACTACGAAAGACTCTGGTTGTCACGGGATTCGAACCCGCTGCCTCTGGATTGCCGGTCCAACGTGCTACCAATTACACCAGACGACCTTCCGTCGATCACAGCGAATTTTTCCAATGGTATTGTGAATCTAATCACTAGCGACATCTGTACGTAATGTTTCGAAGGTACTACAACCTTAGCCACACTCCTAAGACGTATGCATCACATAATCGTCTGCAAACTCGGCAACTCTACGCTGCGTTGAATTTGCTAGAGAGGGCGCTGTAATCAATACAAGATTAGAAAACATCAATTTATTTTTATAATTAAACAAATTGATATTGAAGTTACTTTTTTACAATGCGGATAATCCCACAATGTCGTAACAGATGTGCTTACCATAGAAAAAATCAACTACGAAAGACTCTGGTTGTCACGGGATTCGAACCCGCTGCCTCTGGATTGCCGGTCCAACGTGCTACCAATTACACCAGACGACCTTCCGTCGATCACAGCGAATTTTTCCAATGGTATTGTGAATCTAATCACTAGCGACATCTGTACGTAATGTTTCGAAGGTACTACAACCTTAGCCACACTCCTAAGACGTATGCATCACATAATCGTCTGCAAACTCGGCAACTCTACGCTGCGTTGAATTTGCTAGAGAGGGCGCTGTAATCAATACAAGATTAGAAAACATCAATTTATTTTTATAATTAAACAAATTGATATTGAAGTTACTTTTTTACAATGCGGATAATCCCACAATGTCGTAACAGATGTGCTTACCATAGAAAAAATCAACTACGAAAGACTCTGGTTGTCACGGGATTCGAACCCGCTGCCTCTGGATTGCCGGTCCAACGTGCTACCAATTACACCAGACGACCTTCCGTCGATCACAGCGAATTTTTCCAATGGTATTGTGAATCTAATCACTAGCGACATCTGTACGTAATGTTTCGAAGGTACTACAACCTTAGCCACACTCCTAAGACGTATGCATCACATAATCGTCTGCAAACTCGGCAACTCTACGCTGCGTTGAATTTGCTAGAGAGGGCGCTGTAATCAATACAAGATTAGAAAACATCAATTTATTTTTATAATTAAACAAATTGATATTGAAGTTACTTTTTTACAATGCGGATAATCCCACAATGTCGTAACAGATGTGCTTACCATAGAAAAAATCAACTACGAAAGACTCTGGTTGTCACGGGATTCGAACCCGCTGCCTCTGGATTGCCGGTCCAACGTGCTACCAATTACACCAGACGACCTTCCGTCGATCACAGCGAATTTTTCCAATGGTATTGTGAATCTAATCACTAGCGACATCTGTACGTAATGTTTCGAAGGTACTACAACCTTAGCCACACTCCTAAGACGTATGCATCACATAATCGTCTGCAAACTCGGCAACTCTACGCTGCGTTGAATTTGCTAGAGAGGGCGCTGTAATCAATACAAGATTAGAAAACATCAATTTATTTTTATAATTAAACAAATTGATATTGAAGTTACTTTTTTACAATGCGGATAATCCCACAATGTCGTAACAGATGTGCTTACCATAGAAAAAATCAACTACGAAAGACTCTGGTTGTCACGGGATTCGAACCCGCTGCCTCTGGATTGCCGGTCCAACGTGCTACCAATTACACCAGACGACCTTCCGTCGATCACAGCGAATTTTTCCAATGGTATTGTGAATCTAATCACTAGCGACATCTGTACGTAATGTTTCGAAGGTACTACAACCTTAGCCACACTCCTAAGACGTATGCATCACATAATCGTCTGCAAACTCGGCAACTCTACGCTGCGTTGAATTTGCTAGAGAGGGCGCTGTAATCAATACAAGATTAGAAAACATCAATTTATTTTTATAATTAAACAAATTGATATTGAAGTTACTTTTTTACAATGCGGATAATCCCACAATGTCGTAACAGATGTGCTTACCATAGAAAAAATCAACTACGAAAGACTCTGGTTGTCACGGGATTCGAACCCGCTGCCTCTGGATTGCCGGTCCAACGTGCTACCAATTACACCAGACGACCTTCCGTCGATCACAGCGAATTTTTCCAATGGTATTGTGAATCTAATCACTAGCGACATCTGTACGTAATGTTTCGAAGGTACTACAACCTTAGCCACACTCCTAAGACGTATGCATCACATAATCGTCTGCAAACTCTGGTGTAATTGGTAGCACGTTGGACCGGCAATCCAGAGGCAGCGGGTTCGAATCCCGTGACAACCAGAGTCTTTCGTAGTTGATTTTTTCTATGGTAAGCACATCTGTTACGACATTGTGGGATTATCCGCATTGTAAAAAAGTAACTTCAATATCAATTTGTTTAATTATAAAAATAAATTGATGTTTTCTAATCTTGTATTGATTACAGCGCCCTCTCTAGCAAATTCAACGCAGCGTAGAGTTGCCGAGTTTGCAGACGATTATGTGATGCATACGTACAGATGTCGCTAGTGATTAGATTCACAATACCATTGGAAAAATTCGCTGTGATCGACGGAAGGTCGTCTGGTGTAATTGGTAGCACGTTGGACCGGCAATCCAGAGGCAGCGGGTTCGAATCCCGTGACAACCAGAGTCTTTCGTAGTTGATTTTTTCTATGGTAAGCACATCTGTTACGACATTGTGGGCGTAACTAACCGTTTAAAGTTTTTTTTTTATTCTTATTTTTTTTTTATTTTTTTTTTTTTAATGTACAGTCAGCTGCAGAGAAAAGTAGACCCCCTTGCATAGAAATTTGTTTGCAAGGGGTCTACTTTTCTCTGCAGCTGACTGTACCTAATATGTATTTATGCCGAATAACATTTTTATGTTGTCATTCACAGTAACATCGATATATTTTTAGTCGATAAAATATTTTGATACATCACTTTCGTACAAATGCCCATAGTTATCCCAGGTATGAAAATAATACATACCAAAGAGCAGTTGTGGATAAACTTCTGTTCAACGGTGAGCGTGGCGGCCCCGATCAACTTCTTTATGCGCGTGTCTTCTATCACGGTCACGTAGTAACCGCCCGACTGCTTCATCTGGGTGAAGCGATCTGGAATCACAGGAACTTAGGTCAATGGATTAAGTATATGTATAAACCATATACTCGTAATATAAAGATTGATTGCAAAACTAATGTACATAATGTATTAAGGTCTTAATTCAAACAAAAATCGTGATCGCGTCAATAGGGATGATGAAGTTCCGTTCTTTTTCGTTCTTCGGTATATTTTTTTTTTCACTGAAGTAATTTAAAAAAACGATGTTAATAATTACATAAAATGTTAGAAACTACATAAAGTGTAAAACATTTTAAGATATTGAGCTATTTCGAGGTTTTTCTAAAAAACCGGTTCCGATCCCTGGGCCTTACACTAGTCACTCAAACCAGCCTTATACTGTCTATACCACTAATTGGAGTTCGAGGCCAAAGAAACTACAAAAATATTGCCACAACAATAAAATGTTCTTGGAATAATAAATCCTTATTTTCTAAAAACAGACGTTGAGATATCTTATTTATTGGTAATTTTAATTCTATAATTTATAGAAACAATATGATTTACTTATTTTCACGTAAATATAAGATATTTTAATAAAGCTTAACTATCCGCAATTATTAGTAACAAAGTTGGTATTGTGCTTGTATCACCTCAGGTGTTAATAACATTTGGTACAGCAATTTAACTACCCATAAATTAAACCCTACTGCTGTATACGTTTAGAAAATTAAAGAATAATAATTTGTAGCGTGCTTTATGTTCACATTTCGTATTCGTAAAATTCCTCTGCCCTACAAATTTATTTGGCAGTGCTATAGTTCTCCATCTAAATTATCATACAGATCTAACGTTATGTTTTCTTCCGTAGGTTGTTAACAAGGCGATGCTCTTGGTCCAGTCATGTTTAGCTTCGCCATACAATCATCAAAAACTAAATTCTAAATTAAATATATTGGTTGATATCTTTCACAATGACACAAAATCACATTTTCTGGATCTACTCATGATTACAGCCAAGTTTTACTATCTAGGATGTACTAATATTTATAAAAATAATTTGTAGCGTGCTTTATGTTCACATTTCGTATTCGTAAAATTCCTCTGCCCTACAAATTTATTTGGCAGTGCTATAGTTCTCCATCTAAATTATCATACCGATCTAATGTTTTGTTTTCTTCCGTAGGTTGTTAACAAGGCGATCCTCTTGGTCCAGCCATGTTTAGCTTCGCCATACAATCATGAAAAAACTAAATTCCAAATTAAATATATTGGTTGATATCTTTCACAATGACACAAAATCACATTTTCTGGATCTACTCACGATTACAGTCAAGTTTTACTATGGGAGCATCTTTGAAAAAGTTACCACAAAATCTACATCTCCATATATATTGTGAAACCAGCTGTCGCTAGTTACAATCGAGTTGTCATTAATATGTACCTATGTACAAAAAATAAAAAAACATTGATGGTTGGAATTGCAACAATTTTAAATGTGTATATTAAACAAAAAGGTGTACAAACATTACAGGGGTATGTGCTTAATGTTTTTATTAGGAATTATTTTAAATAAATAAATTAAATTATAAAAAGATTGTCGAAACCTGAAAACTTTATTTGACAATGACGTAAGAGACTGACAGATTTGACAGTAACGCATCTGTCGTAGTTTCTTTGGCCTCGAACTCCAATTAGTGGTTTAATAACCTTCGGCAATAGTAAAAGGGGGCAAATTAAATATTGTTGTTCTCTCATAGAAAATTTGAATTTTTCGCCCTTTTTCAGTGTTTTATTTCTTCAATTACCTTCACAAAATTTAACTTCGTAACAAAAACGTGACATTAAATTTTGTTTTCTGTAAAGACCTTTAATTATGTAAAATTGTTTGCAATCGACTCATTAAGTACCTCTTTTAGACAATCTCGATGAAGGGTTCAATTAAATTACATATCAACACTAACAGTAAATAAGATGGGCATTTCTCCGAGTGTTTCAACCGCCGTGACTTCATAATGAGAATGAGATATCCACAGAAAACGCGTAATAATGTCACCACCGATGATCTTAAACTAGCTACGCAAGGATGCTGGCGGCATTTCCTGGCTATTTCGCGAATTGAGAGGAAACTAAGTTGTATACCTATTTTACCAATCATAACCATACCTATATAAGATAAAGTGGACAATGATAAACAAAACCCGATCTTATCGCAATAATGCAATTTTTTCAACCAGATTTCCTGTGTTATCATTATCATTAATTAATATATCCACTACGTTTTTTACCCAACAAAGAAACCAGACCAACCAGATTCTAATTATCATTCATAATGAGATTTATATTTATGTAGTTATTGCGAAAATCGCGAGCAGGAAGAAAATCAAGGTTTAAGAAAGGTTAAGCTCATATCGGGGCGCGCCGGTTTCTGAAGGTCACCCAGTTCCGTAAATAATAACATTGATAAACTATTATAAGCGGATTCCAGTGTGCCTATCTGTAGCCGTACCATGAGCTGCCGCTTCGTTATTAACGCAGACTTAGAGCTAGTTTGCACGAGCGTTATTTTAGCGACCGTTAAGAAAACGTTCAAATGCAAAACCGTATATTCATTCACACGATGGCGGTTTTAAACCGCGGCGCTTTTTTATCGAACACTGTTTGATTTTCGACGTTGGTCGTTGGACGTTAAATCGAATTGAGCATAATGGACCGCCAACGTCAGGTTATAACGCGACGCTTTTTAAGCGTTCTTACGAACTATCTCTTAGGGTCTCCCCAAATCAATCGACGCGGAATCGGCTAAGCCTGTCGAAAGAAGCTTTATGTTGACGGTATAACAGCGAAAAATCAGTGCCGATCGACGTCTTTTTCGCTCTTATGCCGTCGACGTAACGCCGCGGCGACCGGCTTAGCGGAAAACGCGGCTTAGCGGTGCTCTCTCTCGTACCCATATCGGCATCCCGCTCCAACTCATGGATTCGCTCGCCGCTGGTCGCCTTAGACGAATGTCGTGGACGAGCCGTTAAGTGTATTTCGCCCGGCTTAAGCCGATTCTGAATTGGGGGGACCCTGAGGCCCTATCGTGAACCACAAACGAAGTGGTGCCTCCCCGTCACACTTATGTACGAATTCACGAGTGCGAGAGAAAGGCAACACTTCATTCGTGGTTCGCGGTAGGGCCGCTGATTTTCTATTTCTATCTAGCTTGCTTGCACCAGGACGAGCGGGATGGATAGAAAGTAAGTACGCGTTAATAACGCGGCGGCAGCTCATCGTAAGCACACTGGTATTTACTAGGCTGCCTTGTAAGTAGGGCAGCCAACCGTCCCGCTATATGCGGGACGTCCCGTTTCTGGGGCCCTAAAGTATGGGTCCCGCAAAGAGTTCGCGCGGGACGCCTATTGTCCCGCTTTTAAGGGAATACTACCTACCGACGCTTACGAACACTGCAAGTGGGAAAAAAAATCTCCTGAAAATGACCATCCCCATTCTCCGAAACTACAGAGGTATTTGGCAAAAAATACAGAAAATAGTTCCTTATGTAAAGTATTTCACAGGAAATCCCGTAAGAAGTCTGTAATTTTTTATATATTTGCTGGTAATGCTTGGAAATGGTTCTGATTTGTGACCGAGTCGGACTCGCACTTGGCCGATTTTTATCATTTAATACAGTTTCTCATGCGTCCCGCATTTTAAAGCCAAGTCCCGCAATTTATTCACCAATGTACCTATCTGTGATCTATGGTTGGCAACCCTACTTGTAAGGCACGAAAGGTAGGTGCGGTGTGTATGAACATGATTGAATGACCTTATGTACCATGCCAACTTAACAGCCAACCTGCTTCTGATGAATGATTACAAGTCATTGTAAACTTGGCAATTTAAATCGTTAAAAAACAAGATAGCAGATGGCACTAAAGTGTTATCAAAAATCCTCAGCCTGGGGTACCCATACTTTGCAGGCGCACTGGTGCAGAAACAGTATTAACCTTTTGACCGCCACAGTTGGCCATAGACAACAACTGAAAATAGTGGCTTCGGCGCCAATAACGGCACTGGCCTACAGCTACGCCAATGCAATAGGACTTACGCGGGACGCCGTAAAGTTCCATTTCGCTTAAATAATCATGTACGCGTGGCGTCTGAGAGCTCAGCATATATCTTCGCCATTTGACGGTCAAAAGATTAAAGCACAAAGGGCCGTAAAAATGTGCTTACTGTAAAACCAGCATATTACGATTCCCAAGAGAAAGGGACCTGTTAAAAGTATTAGAATGGAAGAAAAAGTACATAAAATAATAAATGAAGTTGCATTTTTTCCCCCCAATAGCAATATTTCCTTCAGCTTCAATAACATCAAAATCTTAGCATACTTGCTAATTGAAAACTAACTACTAAAAAGTATTAAAAAAAAAAATAATAATAATAAACTCATTGATAAGATGGAAGATCTATGCAATATGAATTCCAGTGTGGATTCAATCAATAGATATTTTTTCCAATTTGTTAAAAGCCAAAAATCTGATAATGTCATAAGATAAGCCAATAATTTTAAATTTATTTTTAAATACCATTCAACACTGTTTTAGTTTGTAATATTATTAATTATTTAACCATGCATAACTCACCATCAAATTGCTTTTGTGAGACATTCCCAACACTTGTGAGTTGGCTCAGCAACTGTAGGAACCCTTTGTCGTAATCTGACCTCTGCAGGGGACGCACCACCATCCAATCCTCGCCCGGCTGGGCAGCACTGATTTTTGGTGTGAATGTGGCCGGGCTTTTACTGAAGTCCAACCTTTGTAGGAGCTCAGGAGGGTACAGGTATTCTGATTTCGCTCCCTGAAAGAAAAAGTCTTGAACGAATTTTCTTTCACCAATTCAGTTTTTAATGAAAATTGGGGAATGACACAAATAATGTACATTTTAATATGCAACAATCAGCACTGAAAATTTTACCATAATAAGCACAGGCACAAATCAAATAATATTAGTCACAGGTAACTGTATAAACAATAGTATTGATACAACTTTCATTTAAATATATTTTATACCTATTTTACATAATCTAATCTAGATCTAACCGGAAATCAGTACTAATTATCACAGACCCAGTATACTAGATAAGGATTAAGGGTAAAATAATATCATATGTCCTTATTTATAGTATGTAGATATCAGCATAGATGACAAAAATAAACTTATTTTTTAATACTACATTTCGTTTTGTAATTGATTAAACCTACCAGTAGAGTATATTTACAATTCATGTAATTTACATTAGAAAACAATAAAAATATATTTAACGAGACATTATTGTTGATGAACCGGTACCTTCACTTAAATTTAATCAATGAAGTTTAAAACGTTCAACAACGTGGGCTTGGACAAATATTTATAAAAAATATATGTAAAACTTACCGAAACATTTCGTTCCAACCCCATGGTAAAGTTTTTGGATATAGCACAGTTACAACTGTAAATTATTAACCATTATTATATTAACAAAGTTTATTAATGGCAAAAGTCACCACGTCAGCGACTAATGTGACGCGGCGCTAAAATAATACGTAGATACGAAGTCCTCAGCAAATTCTTGCTTCGGCTTCACAACCTAGCAAAAAGTGAAAGTAATGTGTATTCTATAAAATTTAACATTCAACTCGATTGTAACCTCCGAAGTCCTCCAACCAAAGTGGTCAGTTGGTAATCTAACGTCAATTTGACAGCAAAAGCGACCTAAGGTAATGGCATAAACGCAGCTTTTTTGCCTACATTTTGATTTTGAATGTTTTTATTGCTGTCTTAAACTATATAAACAGCTGATTGACAATGTCATCAGCTGCTTGACAGTTGACGTTTTGATAATGGTGTTATGGGTTTGGTTGTAGGTTATATAAAAAGGCGAAAGATTTAAAATGTTTTTTAGCGTGTAGGAAACTACATTGTGCTATAAAAACTGTTCAAAGTGTGAAATGGCTTTGTTAAAGCATAATATAGTGAATCTACGTCAGTGTTGTCGAGCATTCTCTGTATTGAGTAGAGTTTTAGATAAAAGGTTAAAACTGCACAATACTACGCCGATTCTTACTAATACACAACGGTGGTTGTTTTGGGAGAAAGAACGAAAAAGCGGATATAATACAAGTGAAGAGGTATCTACACTGACCCACATTAAGAATGGCTTCAAAGAATTGAAATCTGAAGTAAAACTATGGTTGCAAGAAATGAAAGATTTAGCTTTGACTGACCCACTGCTCATCGCCAGACCAGGTATTTCTTTAATCAAATTTTAATTACTCTTTCTAATCAATCTGGAAAGAAAGCTACGCAGCTTGGATGTGAGGCCCATAAAATTATTGTTTTGGGAAATCTGCTGTTTCACTATAAATTATTATATGTATTTTAATAATATTATTTATGACCTAGTCAACTTATCATTATCATTAATAATAATAACCGAGTGAGACTTTGAAAAATAAACTTGAACGTTGTTATAAGTAGCTTAAACAGTGTCGTCACAGATTGGCAACCCAAACCCAACATTTTTGAATCTGGCAACTAGCAAGATAAAAAAAACAATGCGAATGTCATATGGTATTTTAAAAATATCCGTTACCTACACAAAATAAATTCGGTTGTAACTTCTGTTTTGTTTTTACTCCTTTTTGAGTGCGAGTGACGAAAATAGCGAGACTTGAGCCGATTAACGAAGTTTTACTTTTGGTGGCACGATAGCTCGAGTAGGGCTGAAGACCGGATGTTCTCAAATATAGTAACTGTCGATCCGTCTCCGACCTTTAATAAAAACAGGAGTTTGAGCAATATATATCAGAAGTTTCAAAATCTCCTTGGCCGCGGTGCAGATATTGATATCGGCAACTGCATCAAAGAGGATATGCTGTCTGCGAGAGGCAGTACGGTTGCATCAGAAGACAATTTCATTACGCCAGTGTCTTCGGTCGGCGATCTGATGGCGATGTCACCGCGGGGCAAGCAGGCTCAGGAGCCAGCTGATATGACTAGTGACCTGCTCACTGGTGCTGACTTCGACAGCGTCTGTGACATAACCATGCAGGAAGTTCAACATTATGATGATCCTTTGTTCATTGATCCGACAAGTATGGACTATCTCGTGAAGTGCGCAGAGTCCACCCGCAGCAACAACCACGTCGATCGCGGCAAGGAAAGTTTGTTCATAAAATTTGATCCACTTTATGCTCGTCAGAAACCTCCAGCCACTCCAACTGAATCCATTCCTGACTCTACAGAGGCTGATATAGGCTATGAAACAGGTAGTGCTGCATCTATATTTGCTGACAACAGTGTCGCTACCCCTAAACATTCAATGTCTGTGGGATCAATAACATGTCCATGGGATAAACCTACTCAAGTTGTCCCGCCAGTCAAAAATGATTTGACAAAAACAGAATCAAAAACACCTCAATTGGTTCGAAGTGCCTCTGCCATCCTATCATCTAGTCATGTAGCTACAGACAGGCTGATTAATTTCATAGGGAGTACTCCACCACTGCCTGCCCCTCGCAGTCCTCATCATCGCTCCAACACCCACAACACCCACCAGGTAGATAGACTACATTCTCTTCGCATGATACTCCAGAAGCAAGAACATGAAGCTTTGTTACTGAGACAGGAAAATTCAGATCTCAAATCTGCATTACACAGCCTTGAGGCTAGACAGGCAAGTACTGTCGAGGACTTAGAATTAAAAGTTAAGAAGCTTACGGATGAAAAACATAATTTGATAGAGAGAGAAAGTCAGCTACTTCAGCAACTTCAGGACAAGCACCTGAACAACAAACAAATGGGTGTAGTGATGGAAGAATATGAGAAAACTATATCTTCCTTAATTGGTGAACATCAGCGTGAGCAACTCCATTCACAGGAAATGCAGCAAAAACTGAGCGCTGAACGAGACCAGGCTTTAAGCCACTTAACAAGCATGGAAAGCTCATTCAACGACTTGCTGTCCAAGTACGAAAAATGCAAAAGTATTATTATGGAGGATAAAGAAAGAGAAAAATTATTTGAACAGAAAATTACTGAGTATGAAGCTGGCTTAAAGAAATATGAAGAACTTTATACTAATTTGAAACAAATAACTGAAGAGAGCTTATCTAAAGCCAATGAAACATTAGAAACTGTGAAGAAAAACCACAGTATTGAACTAACAAAGTTGAATGCTACTATTAAGAAACATGAAATAAAGATTTCATCTTTAGAGGAGTCCCTAACTCAAAAAATCAGAGATAATGAAGAGCTAACAAGAATTTGTGACCAGCTCATAAACGAGGTGCACTGAAGTGTATCTTTAGTGCACCATTTTAGAGATATTTATTTGTATCTATTGCCTAAAAATCTCTGTGATGAATCTCTACAATTATGACATTAATATGACTATTGTTGTAGTTGGATATTTTTATTACTTTTTGATTGGGAGCTTATACATCAAATTATGGTTTCTTGGTTAATGTGATATTCCATTTACAAGTCTTGGTGCTTGTTGACTAATTTGTAGGACTGTTTAAGAAAAGTATATTGTAAATTTATGTTTTATAAATTCCATCACAAATATGAGACATCTATTGGCTTTCTAGATTAGACTTAGAACTTGTTAACATCAAATATGTCTAATACATTTATAATTACAAACTCAATTAACAAATTATGTGTAAACTAATTAAGTATTGTCCTTATCTTGTTACTAATTGCTCTATTTAGATGTATGATTGACTTAAATATTTATTTCTTTGTGTTTGTTAGTTTTTTCTCTTTCTGCTCTTAATTATGTAATTGTCATTGCGTCCATTTTACAGCCTATGTCTTTTATAGGCATGTCAGTATGGGTTTTGTAAAGTTATTAATAATTGGAAAGATTTTAAATGTCAAACATACTTTATAATTTTAAGTCTTTCTTTTTACTGAAACCTTTATAAAACCCCGGTCTCTTTATACTGCAACTAAAATATGAGACTGAGTTGCAGTGTTTAAGCATTCCACCTTATTTTACAATATAAGTGCCTTGTTTAGGTAGACATCCGTCTAAGAACAATGTATCTAATATGTATGCTATATGCTTGTACTTAGATTGCATTTTTCTGAAATAAAAAGCTGTAACTATGTGTTGTTTTTTTAATGCTATCAATGCTATCATATAAGTATATGGGTCAAAATTATTTTCGTTGTCTTGTTTCATACCACTCTGTCACGCTGTTAGTTGTTTGTATTTCTATTTGTATTGTATTTCTTTTTCACGCTAGATTTTAATCCATATATCAGAAATTGAAAACAAAACATCATCTCATACAAAAATCTCCACTGCGTCACGTTAGGGACACAAAACAAGAAAACGAAAAAAATATTGACCCATATATTTATGAACAGCTGTTTCTATATGACTAATATGACACGGCAGGACTAGTGATACATTTGTGACCGCCATGAATTTTTTTCATTGTCCGACATATCAGACTATGGCGGTCAAAAGGTTAAATATTGGAAAGTCTTCTATTGCTAGTAATCCAAAAACGGCCTATATCTAAAATTCACTCTTGGCTTGGCCACGGACACGAGCCACGAATTGCAAGTGTTTTCTCTGTTCATTGCGCGGTCCGCACGCGCAACGTGCGCTGATTAGTGGGGAACACAGGCAATGATTAGGAAAAACGCTTGCTGCGGCGCAATTCGAGCGTGTCCGTGGCCGAGCAGAGGTCTCATAAAGCCTCCGTGAAAATGATTCTCCTTAATCTCCTTGTTTCAATATTTACACGTATTCTATATATCTAAATTCTACCACTATCAAACAATTTCCAGGTGAAACCGACCTAATCTGGTGCTTCAACGAGCGGTCCGTGCTGGACAAGTTCGTGACCACAAGCGACAGTGACCACAACGAGGGCTTCAGCTCCTGCCGGCTGGACATGAGCCCCGCGGGCCGGGCGCTATTCCACGGACACCTCGACACTAGGGTGCCCAAGGACGGGAGGATTAAGAAGGCGGGGTATTGTGCTGTTCGGTCTCAACGAGTGAGGGTAAGATGTCCCCAAATTTAAGTAGGTACTTTCCTGTCTACATTTTTGATCATTATGTAAAGATCACAGCAAGGAATTCAGCCGATTGTATATGAGCCCCGCGGTGTTCCATGGTCATCTCGGCATTAGGGTGCCCAAAGATGGGAGCATTAAGAAGGCGGGGTATTGTGCTGTTCGGTCTCAGCGAGTGAGGGTAAGATGTCCTCAAATTTAAATACTTTCCAGCCTACGTTTTTGGTCATATGCAAAGACTACTAAGAGGGCTTCAACTCCTGCTGTGTTCCACTGACATATCGACACTTAGGGTGCCTAAAGACGGGAGAACTAAAAAAGGCGGGGTATTTTGGTGTGAGGTCGCAGCGAGTGAGGGTAAGATGTCCTCAAATTTAAATACTTTCCAGCCTACGTTTTTGGAAATTACACAAAGACCATAACAAGGAATTCATTCTATTGAATATGAGCCCCGCGGGCCGGGTGCTCTTCCACGGGCAACTCGATACTAGGGTGTCCAACCGCGACGGCAGCTCGTGATAATCATGACGTCCCTACTCGTTATCATATTCATCAATATTATAAAAAACGATTTCACACATTCAACTCGTTGATTGCTTAAATACATACGAGTGATAGTGTATGTACTGGCCTATGTATGACAACGACCAAGACACGTGGATAAAATTCAGCGCGTGCTATATGGAACATTGACAAATAAACCTATAGATGTCACAAATCCGAACGAACGACCGTTGTCACTCATAGAATATATGGATACCTAATATGCAAGAAAGGTTCTAATGTAGGTAACATATAAAGATAAATCTACTATTATCTATACACCAACGACTTTGTTTTAAAGCTTCGATTTGGGGAGAAAATAAACCGAGTGACTTTTTTGTATTTTATTGCTTATGTCATGAACGCATCAGCCTGACAGTCTTCCTAACCTTACAGAAATCATTCAAACGCGAGTCGACCTTCGACTGGCACCTGTACAACACCCTGGTACTGAAGATACGAGGCGACGGTCGCTCGTACCTCCTCAACCTGTCGTGTGAGGGCTACTACGACATCACGTGGAACGATATTTACCATTATGTGCTGTACACCAGGGGAGGACCGTATTGGCAAGTAGCTAAGGTATGTAGGACGGTAACTATCCTTTTGGAAACTTTTTCAAAACCGCGCATAGCTATCAGTTTGGAAACTTGTTCAACACCGCCCATTTGTCTGCCACATCTTTGAAATTTTTAATTATAATATGGCCATCCAACATTTTTATGGACCAATCACAAATATTTTTAAATAGCGGTTTTAGTTTATATACCATTTGTCAGCAGAATCTAAAAATATATGTAAAAAATCCTTAAAATTTGCATTATTCCATAATCACGCACTTTTCGGACATAATCTTGTTTTTATTTATTACGGCCCGGTCATGACATTGGTCTAAAGCTTCGTATCCACTAGAGGCAGCCTCGGGTCGAGCGGCCTCGACTTGAAGCAATAATAGCCTCAGTTTGAGGCTGCTCGCTCTGAGGCAACAGCTACGGATCAGCTCGAGGCGTGTCGCCTCAGCTTGATCCGTAGCTGTTGCCTCACGAGCGACCGTCTCCACTAAACACACGGCTCGGACTAAGGCGCCTTTGAGCACGGCACAGAGACCGACAAAATATGGCTCGGCTCGCGGCGACGAATTTGGCTCGCGTCGCGGCGTGCCTCAGGTTGAGGCAGCGTCTCCACTTGCGCAGCCTCGGAGTGAGGCAGCCGCTCGACCCGAGGCTGCCTCTAGTGGATAAGCGGCTTAAGGCGACCAGCGGCGAGCATGAATCCATGAGTTGGAGCGGGATGCTGATATGGGTACGAGAGGGAGCACCATACGTTTTCCGCTAAGCCGGTCGCCTTAGACCGATGTCGTGGCCGCGGCGTTAGTATTAACGTAACAATACATCTGCGAACTGCGAACGTTCCCGATATGTGTATAAGACGTCTAATGCTATGGAAAGTCAGCCATATTAGTTTACTTTTTTTTGGATTCTTGGATAGGTTCGGATTTAATAACCCCGAAAATTTAACATTTCGGGACCAACGAAATTTCAGTAGATACCGTTTTCGGAAGGCAAATTTGTATGGCGTGCAGCAGCTTGCTGTGTGGTGACGGCAATAAGAATACATTTATCACCAGCCCAACTTTTCCCGCGGGTGTCGTAAGAGCCGACTAAGGGAGTCAGATTGTAGTGTCACTGGCCATTCTTTGATAGAAGATTGATGATGGGCAGCAGCGTCATCATAGTGCACACATTACTGCCGCCAATCCGCTTGCCCAGCATGGCGATTATGAGCAATTACCTCCTAATACGCATGGTTAATCCCTTGTATGCCGGAACGTGGATCCGCGTACGAAAAAACTATTAGAAAATAGTACATTACGACACAAGTGAGAAAAACATGAAATTCGAAACGAGTGGCGATGTTTTAAAACACGATCGAAGGGAGTGTTTTAAATCGGCACGAGTTACGAATTTCCTTTTTGCGCGTGTCTCGTACGACGTTTTTTAGTACCTGACATAAAATTGACATAAAATTAACCACTTCTCCCACTAGCGCTTAAAAAAAGCACCATCTGTACTAAAAAAATATTTCCGGCACATGAGAGGTTAATAGGGGAGGCCTACGTCCAGCCAGACTGAGACAGGCTGATGGTGTGTGTGCAGCATCCATGTTTTATTTGTTCGTAAATTATTTTCATATTTCAGATCCCGTTCTCGAAGTTCATCCTAGGCTCAAAAGGCAGACTACAAGACAAGCAGGTCCGCATGCGACTAGACAGAGTAACGCATTTCGGCATCACCTGCTGCGACAAGATTAACGGCGAATTTAATTTAGAAATAGAATACGTTGGTAAGGGGATCTTGTGTTCTAATTTAACTGACCAAAGCTATGCTATACATATATAATAGTCAATAAAATAAAAAAAGAAAACATATTTTTTGGGTACCTCCCCTACTCGTAAAGTGGGTTTGATTTTTTTATTTTGCTGTAATATTATAATGTGGGGTATCATTGAATAAATAGGTCTAAGAATAAGAATAAGGGTGATAAGGGTCCCCTGAGATTTTTTCCTAAAGTCAATGTTCTCGAAGATAATCGCTCCAATCCAGAATCCAGTATAATAAAAACCCCCCTCCCTCTAACTTAGCGGGCTCATACAATACTTTAAAATAAAACTATTTCGAACATGATCGACCTAGCCGTTTTTGAATAACTACGGAACCCTATACTGAGCATGGCCCGACATGTTCATGTCCGGTTTTTACAAATAAAATCTACATAGGTAATCATTTTGCTGTTTCAGGTCTTGAATTTGATCCAACGCACGATGAAGAATTTGCATATGAGATGTACAAAACAGAAAAATATATTGTTGGTGTATAAGTTTTACGTGTATATTTAAGTTAGAATAAAATATAATCTAAAATACGTTATTTTCTTTACCTATTCTACTTACCTGACGCGAGTAGGTAGATACAAAATTGGAAAAATACAAAGATAGCTGTGGATTTACGAGTTTTATTTTATTGATTAGAATGACCTGCCTACATAGATGCATATATTTGCATATCTTTCTAATTCTGTTATCAACTTATTATAAAATGAGCTTTATATTCAGATTTTGGTTCGAAAGCGGAAGCGACCCACCCGCAAGAATCCGCACGAAGTTCGCGGTATTGAATAGGGGACGTTCGAAAATTGTAATGGTTGCTTAAATATTTCAGTATCGATTAATCGACGTCGTTCGACTCGTTCGTCAATTTCATATTTTTAATAAGTGCAACACTTCGTAACTGTCAAATTTCACTTCATGTTGTCTATGGTCTAGCAGTAATTGGTAGTGGACTTGACTGATGTCATCATCGTTATTTCCTAATAAAGTTTGTACAGTGGCGAATGTTTATTTAATTATAAAGTGCAGACATTGGCATAAGATTCTAATCTATCTGTATCTCTACTTAGTGATTTCTATCCAAGTGCGCAGTTGTTCAAGGACATGCGGTAGGTTCCTCTTGAAAGGTTTTCTTTATGATCATATCGTCTTAGGAGTTACAAATTTCCGAGCGTAGGATGTTGACCTTTTTATTGAGATGCTTCGGTATATTTCCTTGTCTCCAAAAGTATCACGCTAGCCTTCGCTTAATTAGGACACCGAGTAAAACATGTACTTAGGTTGACTCACCTTGATATTTATATTAAGTATCACTATATATTTCCAGATATAAGATTCGTCAATGAACACTGTGTTTAAGATATAGTGAGAATCTTAGCAGTACCATGTCAGGTACGGAGCAAAATATAGTGAACTCCATGCAACAATTGTCAGTTCAGCCAAGTCATAGTGGTCATACCGAAAAACCCACGCAGGTGGTCACCCCCGCAGTGAATAGAAGTCAGCTCCCGACAACTCCGAAGGTCACGCCTGTAAAATCGAACACAGTGTCACCAGCTATTGCTACAATTGACAGACTTCTGAGTTTGGGAGGAAACACTCCCCCTCCCCCACCAGTCCTCACTCGCACGTCAGACATGGACCCCCACACGGTGGAACAGCTGCGAGCCGTCAAGGAACTGCTAACTGCTCAAGAGGAAGAGGCACAAAACCTTAGAGATCTCAACCGGGAATTAAGAGACCGTCTAGAAGAGTGCGAGACCAAAGTCAAAAAACTCTCAGAACAAAATGAGGAATATGCTGAAAAAGAAAAAGCTCTCTCACAGCGTGTTGCAGAAAAAGTAAAAAATAATAAACAAATGAGTGTTGTCATGGAGGAATATGAAAGAACCATCTCATCACTCATAGGTGAAAGAGAGGCGGAAGCTAAAAGATGGGCAGAGGAACGAGTCACACTTGTCCGGGAACGTGATGAAGCTGCATCACATCTGGCTTCCATGGAGCATGCCTTCAATGATGTTCATACAAAGTATGAAAGGTGTAAAGTCATCATACAAGGCTACAAAGGCAATGAGGAGACTTTAAAAAGGTCAGTGGAGGAAAATAATGACGCCATACAAAAGCTAGAGGCTAGGTATGAGACTTTACGACAACATGCCATGCAACAGCTGAACAAGGCCAATGCTGAGCTTGACTCGGTCAAAAAGTCTCATCAGGCAGAGATATTAAAGTTGAATGCCATGTTGAAAAAGAGTGAAGTGCATGCATCCTCTCTGCAGGAGTCCCTGGCTCAGAAGATCAAGGACAATGAAGAGCTGACAGCCATATGTGATGAACTCATCAACAAGGTTGGATAAACACTTAACATAAATACTTACTCTATTATTATGTAAGACACATTTTCATTTCACTAACCTGCATTTAATATTTGTGCATTTTAAACAAATGCTTATTGAAATTAATTGTAATAATTAAGTAAATGCTTAACTATAACTACCTGATGTGCGCCAGTGCTGTTACCATTTTTCATTGTGTGTAAAATTGTAAATAATTCCATGCAGTCAAGGTAAATGTCCCTTTTTATTTTTGTATATTTTTTTATAATTTTATACTTAAGTTTTAATTTGTTTTGACATTGAATATTAATTTCATAAATTCATTATATTTTGAAGGTAACTTTATAATTTTGTAATTCAGTATTGTGTATGTATTTCTTGTAATTTATTAACATAAGTAATCAAACTAGTAATCTGATATGAGACTTGTTATTTTATGAAATGAGTTATTTTGATGTAACTACAGTTGTAAAATAATTTATCCAAAGATAGTAAAAGTGGTAAAGGTTTGCTATAAAACAAGAATCAAAGATTGATTATTTTGTAGTAACACTATAACATTCAAACCTGCCATATTTTATTTGAATGTTGTTTGTATTAGTATTATTTTATACATTGAAGTATGCAGTAATGAATCCATTAAAATGTAGATTATTCATCATCTAAAAACTAATTCAGAATAGGCTGAGGCTTTAACCACCCATATTTAACAGGAGCTCAGATATTTGCAGGATTGCAGATTATTTTATTACCTATCTAGTCTTTTAGTAACTATGCATATTGAATACATGCAATTTTTTTTTCTTTTTGCGCCAGTATATAGGAAAATTATGTTGAAGCCTCTTCTATAATTTCTGCTTACTTGGGAAAGTATTCATTAGGAAAAATGTAATACCTAGTTTGGTATATTAGTTAAAGGTGCAATACTCCTAAAAGGATAACATTATAAATAAAGCAAGGCAATACAGAATTCGTACAGATTGTCAAAAGAGATTACTCCTAATTAGAAAATAAATTAGGCCTAGTAGTAGGGTTTGTTATTGAGAGCCCAATTCCTATCTAGGTTTAATACTTGATACACTTTACACTGTGTACACCAATTTCAGCTGCTTTTAAACATTTATTTTACATGTTATGCCATAAGTTATTTATTTACAGGAAGCTGATAAAATGTACATTGTGCCTTTGAAATGTATCTACTCCATATCCGGTCCATTAAGAAATATGATTGAGATTCATATAACATCATAAGTAGTCTGTAACTTGTATATTTAATGTATCTTTGATGGTATTTGTTCTACTCTTTACCCAAGGGTAAGGTAGGGTAAGAATAGTTGCGTTACTGTATGTAATTGTTCAATTCTCTGTGAAAAAGGACATCATTGTAATTCCTGGTAGGGTAAAAACGAATCTTATTGCATTACAATAAAGTCTAAATCGAAATTGAAGGTCCCTCTTCACATAGATTATAAAAAAGTATGTATGAATAGTTAAGGGTTTCTAAAACCTATTTTGTGTCAAGTTTACTTAATATATTGGCTATGTAAGCCAAATGCTGTCACACATAATGTGAATCAAGAAAAAACGGATGCTGTTCTTATCAACAGATGTGATATGTTAAATAAATGTAACTCATTACTAACTTGGAACATTTTCGACATTCCACGATGTTTTAAGATTGGGATAACTTTGTATAACTAAAACTGCTAAAAAAACTCATTAGTCATATTTTGGTCATATCCATTCTGATGTATTCCATTTTGTATTACCAACTCATTGCGGACTATTAATGTACTTCTTGGCGAAGGATGAGCAAATCCATTTAGACCTAATTTATTCGTCTCATCTCGTGCAAAACGACTTTTATGTGAATTTAAACGAATTGCATAGGATTCTTTAGTAGGTATTATTTTATTATTGCACATAAAATAATAACAGCATAGTGTTCAATGAAATACTCTCACGCAAACTTTGCAATAAATAATAATAGCTTGGCTATGGTTTCTAAAGCAATAACTTTTCCTAATAGAATAATTTATACATTGGCGGTGTTCAGGGACTATCGCTGACCGTCTAGCATGTCTTATCGTGTCGCACGCGCCATATGTCGTAAGATAAGCTAGATGGTATATCCATTAGTAAAATCGTAAGAACATCAAGGCAGACGTCACACTAGTACCGTTCCCGCATACGGCGATTGTGTATGAGTGAGACAGTGCTATCGCAGCGCAGTTTATATGGTATTGTGTAACATGAGGAAACTGAATAACTTTAACAGCGTATTCTTGAGGTCGTAAGAACCATAAATGTTCAATGAACGCAGGACGAAACTTGATTATTTTTTCATGTTTTCATACATAGCAAAAAATCATTTGTATTCAAACAGACGAAGTTATCCTGTTTCCTCATCTTACACCGTGTGTTCATGTATATCTGTCCCACTCACACCCCTTCACTGCGTGCGGATTCGCACCAATGTCACCTTTGCCTAAAATAATATAATATCGCCTAGCTTACGTATCTACTTAATACTGTCTAACCCTTTTCTGCATCTGCCATTTCTCGAAAGTGGTGAGTTACGGTGGATGACGTCATTCTGCCTAGTTAAGTATAATTTTGTAATCATTATATATTTTTATAATACCTATGCGTAATTTATCATGATAGTTTACTTGCAATTTATTCATATGAATAGAACGAAATAAATCAATTCCATATTTGTAACAGTTGTATTATTTTATTTCATAGTATACATATATGATTATGATTACATATACATGCCCATTATTCCAAAGCATGTTGGCGAATAGATAGACCCTCTGATTTAGACATCCGGAGCACTAGGCAATTTTAGTTATAGCAGCAGCTCATAGTAGTAGATCGATATACTCATCTCATATTATGACGATAAGTCTGTCGAAAAAATGGTGAGCCTTATTCTCATATTAATAAGGATTAATAACTGTCAAAAGTTCATTATTAGATCTTGCAGACAATAAAATTATCAATTTATGAACCAAAAATGGACAAGGCGTAGATACAAAAGCTTACAATAGTTACAATTCACAAGCAAGGTACTTTCTCTACCTACTTACCAGGTACATGCAGGGTTTAAAGCCAAGTTTAAGTAACTTTGCGGTCTCCAAGTTATTGTCTGTAGCTGTTGACATACCTACCTACATGGCAGAACTGCCAAAGTCAAGTTTAAATGGGTGGCCAAAGGCCAGTGACATTCAAAATAAAAAACAGTAATAATATTTACATTTTATTACACTTTCCCGTTTCAACATAGCCGTGGAAGACTGCTGATGCTTCACTTGTTTTTCTTCAAGATTTTGTATGTGTCCTTACTAACTAGGTAACTGACGGCCGAGATGACCGTGGAGGCGGCGGTGACTCCGCACAGGGCGTGCAGCGCGGGGTGGTCCACGAATCCGAACACGGGGGACGCCAGAGTTGTGCCCACCTGGAAAGATATAATGATTAGGCAGGTCCTCACCCATGAGCCGGGTCGCTAAAATGACTGTGCGAGTAGTCCTCGGGTTATTCCCACCTGGGGCTTGTCCATTAATCACGTCATACGAGTTGAGTTTAGACCCCCCCATCCCCCATGCTGATATTTGGTGATATTTTCTGGACAGGGCCAATATGACGTGTAATTTTTTGCCTACTGAAGTAGTACTTTTAATAACACTTGAATTTTCGAACTTGTTTTACCAACTACGAGGTAATTGTTCGGGAAGTTTTCAAACTTAGTACTTTTTTACTGTTCAGCAAACTTCGAGAGTAACAAAAAATTACACGTGATTTGAACGATGACCCTCCCCTATGGTGATAATTGGTGATTTTTTCTTGACCCCCCCCTCCCCCTATACAGTATGACGTGATTAATGGACAAGCCCAAGCAGGGATCGCGAACCGGTTTTTTTTAAAACATCGTTATAGCTCAATATTTTAAAATGTTTTACACTCTTTATGTAGTACTCAACATTTTATGTAATTAACAACATCGTATTTTCGAATTACTCCATTAACAAAAAAATATACACTTACTGAAGAACGAAGTTAGAACCATTCTTTTGTATGGAATAAAAACCGGTATCCGATCCCTGTAAGCTTATGATGGTCTCGTGTTTAATCGTTTGTCGTTGTTGCCGTCAGGTTTTAACAAGTATGCAAGTGCGATAGTGACGAGTATAGTGATGTGCCGTTACCGTAAATTACGAGAACAAAGAGAACTATCGGGTAACTTTCTCGGTAAAGTTCTCCGGGCGGGTAATTATGGAGAAAGTGTTTTAAGTTATTACTTTTTTCATTTTTTTTTCCAGAATAGTACTTAATTTAGTAATAATAATCTGACCTGAAAATTACATAAACATGTGACTAGTGGAACTAGTTTATTACCAAAATTACGGTAAATTACGGAGAACGTTCTCCGCGAATTTTCTCCAGAGAATTTTTACAACGCAAAATGGTATTTTTTTGTTATATAAATTAAACATTTTGATAAAATGGGCAATAATGGTTCATAATAATGCTTGCGGTATATGTATACATAAAATAAAATTAAAAACAGCGTTTTTCGTATGAATAAAATAATTAAATTCCACGAAATCATTAAGAAACAGAATACTTACCGTGAAATTATATCTTGCAAGTTTCTTAAATAATTAGTTACATAAAAAAATAACAAGGACAATAAAAAAACGTTATAATTAAATGGTTTTTATACATTTACTATGGAAAATAAGGGAAACTTTAATTATAATGTCTGTCACGCAATTTTTTCCTCCCATGCTAAATGACAATAAAACTGTATCATCCATCATCATCTTGGCCATAAGACGTCCACTGCTGAACATAAGCCTCCCCTCTGGACCTCCACATGTACCGGCTAGATGCGACCTGCATACGGTAAAGTCGTCTCTGTCCATCTTGTGGGTGGACGTCCTACGCTGCGTTTGCCTAGCCGTGGTCTCCACTCGAGCACTTTTCGCTCTGCGTGCAATGTGGCCTGCCCATTGCCACTTCAGCTTGCTAATTCGGAGGGCTATGTCAGTCAGTAACTTTAGTTCGCCTACAGATCTCCTCATTTCTGATTCGATCATGCAGAGAAACTCCGAGCATAGCCCTCTCCATAGCGACTTTGAGTTTAGAGATGAGGCCGATGGTGAAGGACCACGTTTCGGCGCCGTAAGTCATAACCGGTAACACACATTGATTGTAGATTTTCGTCTTAAGGCACTGAGGTATGTCGGACGAAAAGACATCGCGTAGTTTCCTGAACGCTGCCCAACCGAGTTGGATTCGGTGGTTGACCTCTTTCTGGAAGTTGGGCCTACCTAATTGGACTACTTGTCCTAGGTAGATGTAAGAGTCAACAACTTCGAATGTGAGTGATGTTTTCGCCGTTCACATTGATGCCAAGTCCTTGCCATTCCAGGAGCTTAAAGGCATCTTACATTGCGGCAGTAAACAGTTTCGGAGATAAAACATCGCCCTGCCTTACGCCTCTTTGCAACGGAATTGTCTTCGTAGTCTGCTCCTGTACTCGGACCAACATTGTGGCGTTGCTATTCAAACACTTCAACACTTCGATGTACCAATAGTCAATGTGGCATCGCTGAAGAGACTCAAGCACTGCCCATATTTCTACCGAATCGAAAGCTTTCTCATAGTCCACAAACGCTAAGCATAATGGCAAGTTATACTCCTCGGTCTTCTGTATAATTTGCCGCAGCGTATGTATGTGGTCTATGGTACTATAGCCTTTTCGGAATCCAGCTTGTTCGGGAGGCTGGAAGTCATCAAGTCAAAACTGTATGAAAACATTATTAGCAACATGAATAAACAGTAATATCAATCAAAATTAAATTTCACTTTTTTCCCATAGTAAATGTAGGAAAACAGTTTTCTTTAATTTTTTTTTTGCAGTAAGTTGTATCTTTAAAATTATTGGTACTAGGATAGGATTATTGGATAGGAATAGAAACGATTTTTTTTTATTTTCATAAATTTGTATGGGAATTTTAATTCTTAATTTGCGGCATTTCTTCGGCTTCTGATCCCGAACAGAAACAGGATCATTTTCAGTACTTTGCCTAAAATACTCTAGCACTTTACTCTTGGCCTCATTGTTGAAATATCACTAACAGTTGTGTTGACAGCACGTCGCTTCAATATGAACTGACTGAATTCAGCATTATAATTGAATAAAATTTACACCCTATTCCCAGATAATTCTTAGAAAAGGGTATCACAGGCTCATAATCACAATTGCCTATTTTAAATCCTAGGTAATTGAATACTCAGCTACCGATAAGAAAACCTTTGGTAAAGCCGCTTACCGCTTACGGGTCAAGTAAGGGGTTTATACGAGTACCTATTTTACCTGCTTGAACGTCAAAATCACCTATAAAACCCTGTCATTAGTAAAATAGCATTATGATACTTAAATGTACCACATAAAGTAATATAAAATACGATGCAGACAAAATATTCATATGCAAATTGCATAGAAAAAAAATGCTATGGGAGAAAGTTACCGTAATTCTCGGTAATTTACGGTAAAGTTCTCCAATGAGAATTACGGAAAGTGTGAAATTACCCGACGGCACATCACTAGACGAGTAGCACGATAATACAGGGTGGTCCAAACCTTGACGTCAAAAAATTTTTTTTAGATTCCTCACGTCATGGGCTATTAGAATATACCCCATGTATGTTAGCCGATTTTTTGTAGTTTTCGAGTTATGAATTTTTGAAATTTTTTTTCTTTGAGAAATTCTGGAGTGAAAATATTTTTTTATAAAAAAAACTATTGGGTTTTTTTAATAGTTTATTTTTGTAAAAGTATTACTACAAATAAAGCATTTACTGACAAAAAAATTAACGTCCTCACTTTGATACAAGTAGGATAAAAAAATACCAAAATCAAAATTTTACGTTAAAAACGCATCAAAATAGCATTAATGTACGTAAATAAAAATAATAAAACTTATCCCAAGGATTTTTGGTATTCCAAAGCCTGCCCTAGACCTTAAGCCTTCGTAAAAGCAAAAAAAAAGTGATACTTAATGATGAGGATTTTTCGGAGTAGTCGGTCAAATAAACTTAAAAAAAAACCTTCTAAAGGACTATGCGTCAAAATGGACCAAAAACCAACAGAGCTGGGAGTAGTGTCAATAAAAAGGTCTGTTTATGTACTTTATTTCATTCTATAGGTGCAAAGTTGAATTCCATTGCATAATTTTATATGAGTAAGGCGGTCTGCGGGTACTCTCTAAGTAAATCACCGTCGTTCAGACACCATTCATCATAGTATTTACTCAGACTAAAATACAAATATCTCCGTTTTGCAATGGAATTGAACATAGTGCCCATAGAATCAAATGAAACAAATATAAATACCTATTTAATGACACCACTTTCATCTCTGTTGGTTCTTGGTCCACTCTCCATACAAATATGCCCATGGTCCTTTTTAATTTAAAAATAAAGTAAAATTTCGTATAATAACTACACAAATGGAGTTTTCGTGGTATTTTCTGCCTTTGTTTATTGATAAGAACAACAAAACAGACGAAATTTTACTTTATTTTTAAATAAAAAAATTTGAAGATTTTTTTTAAGTTTATTTAACCGACTACTCCGAAAAATCCTCATCATTAAGTATCACTTTTTTCTTGCTTTTACGAAGGCTTAAGGTCTAGGGCAGGCCTTAGAATACCAAAAATCCTTGGGATATGTTTTATTTTTTTTATTTACGTACTTTAATGCTATTTTGATGCGTTTTTAACGTTAAATTTTGAATTTGGTATTTTTTTATCCTACTTGTATCAAAGTGAGGACGTTAATTTTTTTGTCAGTAAATGCTTTATTTGTAGTAATACTTTTACAAAAATAAACCCAATAGTTTTTTTTTTATAATAAATTTCTTCACTCCAGAATTTCTCAAAGAAAAAAAATTTCAAAAATTCATAACTCGAAAACTACAAAAAATCGGCTAACATACATGGGGTATATTCTGATAGCCCATGACGTGAGGAATCTAAAAAAAATTTTTTGACGTCATGGTTTGGACCACCCTGTATAAGCCATAAGCCACCTGTTAACACCCATCTGACATCAATGAAATGTCACCTATATTTCACTTTGAATACGGATGTTTTTTCCATCAAATGAATTTGGCAGATACGAGGTTGAGTAAGTACAGCGTGTATAGATGATGGTTTCACCAGGGACCGGAATCGTTATTTTCTCCATACAAAAAGAACGATTTTTTTTCGTTCTTTGGTATATAGATTGTAAGTTAATGGACAGTGAGAATACGATCAAACACATACGCCTTCTGAACGAAACAATCCATGTCTGCACTTTTCGAACAAACACTAAGGGGTGTACAAGTCTACAATACATACCAGTAGTAACTGAACAGCAGTGTTGACTTTACTGATGAATGTGGGAGCAAGCTGGGCAGTTGGATGTGTGACATCAAAATATCTGCTCAGTGTTCTCTGTAAATAGTAATAAGTATGGTTTACAGCTGTTTACTGCATTAACATTAAAATCTTTCTATTCTTCTGGTAGCCCCTATTATAGAATAGGTAATAGATGTCAATAAAAAAGTAAAACAACTGAAGGAAGTTAGTCAAGAGCTTTGAAAAGTATTTTTTTTATGGTCAATCAATAATTTATTTGCCACATACATGCCTAACAATTTGTATGCCATAGTGTAATGTAATTTGTTAACAAATGACTTGCTTGACTAGGGTCGCAAATAGAAAAAAAAACAAATGTTTTTTTCTTTCAAAATTAAAATAAAACAAAGCACCATGGTTTTTTTTCAGGTGTTCAAATCATACTAAAAGAAACAGTTTCAATCCAGAAAAAAAAACCGTTTTTATACAATGCTATTCTTGACTATACCTATAATGGAACTTAAATCTTAATCATATTATGTCAATACATATTTCTTAATGATTAAACTTACTGGTGGTGGCAGGCTGACATATCTGATAACAAACGCAGCAACAACTAAAGCAACATCTCTTGCAACAATTAGTACTGTCAAGGACAGGGGGATGAGGTTTTGCCATGTGAGTGTCACAAACAGGGTTGCAATGAGTATTTTGTCAGCCAGAGGGTCCAGGAATGAGCCCATGCGAGAGGACTGACTCTCCCAAGTCCTGGCTATCCAGCCATCCAGCTGAAATACCAAAATTACACAAACTGAATTTAGTACATATTTATTTAGTGTTTTTCATGCTTCATTAGAAGCCTAATGAGTTTGAGGAGAGGACACTGGAACCCTGGTGGAAACCTGGATTATTAACTAGAAAATCTAGCTGAAAGATCTAATAACAGGGATCTATTTCACAAAAATGGTGTTAGGTTGATAATAATAACTGCCAAATCAATACTTTAAAGCATGGTTATCAATACTTTTGATAACTACTATTAGAGATTTCTTTAGCCCTTTAACGGGCTAGTCTCCAAAAAATCCTGGAATCAAGCCTCAACGCCATTATATAGTATGGAAAATTCTGTACAAGAAAAAAATAAAAAAGATAGTGCTATAGGGTGGTTCCCAGTTTACCAGTTTTTTAGACTGGTGCCCTAAAAAGGTTTAATAAGGTTGCTCTTTGGAAAATGCCTCCTCTAGAATCTACCATATTTTTCCATCCCTTACCAATCTTCTCCATATTGCATCCAGCCATTTCGTTAATCTTATCCAGCCAAAGGCAAGCAAAGGGCAAACTGACAAAGAATATAAATCCTGTATCTCACCAAGTCTGTAACTCCAGCAAAAGCCAATAGTCCAAGGGCCAAGTTATAATCATCTTGCAGAATAACATACCCCAAATAAGGAGACATTGCCATCCTGGTCACACACAGGAAATTGGGTATTGTGAACATCCTGTCTTTCTGTAACAACAGACATATATGAGAGATGGATGGTTATGAGTATACCAACAGACTTGACCCATGCATTTTTGATGTCAAAAGAAAAAAAATTAAATAACATAATGTAGGACATTTTTTTTAAAGTGTTTTTAATATAATTTTTAAGTAAAACATTTTTCATTAACCATTTTTTCATTTTCTCTAATGTCTATCAATAGTTATGACAAGAAGAAATTTGTATTCTAACAATTTTTATCATGCAGGCATTTTTTAGTGACTTATGATTTTTTTTAAGCAAATTTTTGTCATGAAACTAAGCCAAAACCAGAAAAGTTCATAATACAGTATAGTCTCAAAATGTGGTCAGAAATACACCTTCAAAGTTTGTTGTTATATTCATCAAAAGTTCAAACGAACAAATCTTTCTTGTAACAAACATATCTCTTCTTACCTCAACAGCTTCTTCAAACCTCTCCCTAACTTTTGCTTTTGTTTCAAGTATATCCTTCACTAAATGCTCTCTTTTTTCCCGCAACTTCTGCCCAGTCAATTCCTTCTGGTGTTTGATATCACGCACTAGCTCTTCACCCCTCTGCCTTATCCGGTGTTCTGTGTCTTTTAACTGTTCTTTTTTCTGTTCGAAGACATCTTTCAATACCTCAGCTTTCTTTTCCAAGTGCAACAAGTTCTTCTTTTCGTCCGAATAATATGCACAACCCAGCGGCAAAAGTCTTAAGGTGCTTCTAGCGAGAATAGGCCTTTGTTCTTTTACAAATAAATCGCATTCTCGCCTTCTGCTGCTGCTTGTTTTGCAATACAGAGTTGATATTTGCCTCAAAAAAGTACATCGCGCTATTAACCGCATTATAACAACAGAACAGCCAGTAAAATAAAATTTTAAAAATGTATAAGCCTGGTCTAGTTTCAAATGTCGAGAAAAAAATAATGTAGAGAAAGATTAAAGATTTAAATTCATCACATTGTATTGCAATTTGTTAAATTTTATTTTCGACTTTACTCACGTAGAAGGCATGAGCATCTTTGACAGTGACATTGACAAGACAACTGCTTTAAGAATGTAAGGTTTCTGATACAGTTATAAACGTTGGTTTAACGAAAATAACAAGGATTTTAAAGTTATTATATTTTTTTATATAATTTCTATATGTAATCACAAAATTGACGAACAAATAACTATTTTAAAATTATCAACAAGTACGTTAAGATTATGAGTAAATCCAACTAAAAGCAGATGAAACCGTGCCTAGAACATGACCTTTGTCTTTCACTTGACTTGACTTGACAGTGACAGAACCGAAGAATCGGGTTCACGATCGAGATTTCTGCTGAATAGGCAATTTATTAATAAATAAACAGTATTTTACCTAATTACACAAGTGCTGCTTCATAACAAGTAAAAATCATACTTTTATAGTTTGTAACAAATTTGTTTCCATAGCCTGATAGTACGATTCGTTAAATAACAGCATTGTTTTGATTGGTATGTTACCTTGTTTTGAGGTTCTCGTAGTTTTGTTCGATTGTAATTATTACCTCTCTTTGTAGATAGCAGTAGGCTCGCCGACTGTTACTATCTACATAGGAACAGTCAATTCCGCCAGTGAATGAATTACTTTTGACCTGTAGGGGGGTGAAATGATAAACAACAAACGATATAATTAATTTATCTGTTTATTGTAAGGCGATACATTTACAAAGTTGTTTACAGTATTAAAATGAAGGAAACTTCCAGCGGGAAATAGGTGACTGAGGTGGACTTTTCACTGTAAGAGACAAGATTTAAAAGTCCTCCTAAAATGGCAGGAGCTGAGAAAATGAAAGAAGAGGAGCTAAAGTATGTGTTACGCCTCCTCGACGATCTATCAGCCGAGGTCTATGAGGTGAGTTCATGTTTCCTATACAGTTTAGTTTTGCGTAAATATAACTGCATAAATCTTGAAATTGTACATTAAACATTTCCAGTATTTAACTGTCACATTCTAATAAGAAATTGTGTAGGTGACTGATTTTTCTTTTCTACTATAAATACATTATAAACATTGTAATTAACTTTAACACTGTCCTGGTGGCTTGATTATCTGACTTAAAGCTAGATTTACTAGATATTTGCCACTCCCTCTTAAGCTGCAATTCTAAAATGCAGATGTAATGCATAATATCTTACTGTCATATTTTGTCAATTCAATTTATATCTTATGTCAAAAGGAAAAGTCATTCGTTTCAGTGACAAGTTTCAGAGTTTGGATTGTTTTCGCTAAACTACGTCCAATGAGGGTTTTCGCGAAAACATATTGCTGCTTTGCGACAAAACCGTGATATCTCAGTAAAATAGACTTGATGAGTTATTACGGTTTTGTCGCAAGGCAATTATGTCACTAGTTGGCGCCACTTAGCTGTAAGGTCCCGCTAAGAAACACAATTCTCTAGCTCCAAAGCAGCATTTAATTTTTTTATATAATTTTATGAACCCATAAAAAACATTTAAACATGAAACTATAGGCACTCTGAGAATTAAGACAAGTTTCTGGACCTGACGCCTCAGTGCTGCCGCCCCGGTGAATGTCATTTCAGAAAACCCTCATTTGGATGTTTCCCTCAAAATAAGAAGGACAGGACAATGCACTACATCTGCAGATGGATTACACTTCTGCAGACACACTTATAAGCTGAACTTGAAAGTTATTGTTGTAAATTTTGATACACAACTATGTGCAAAGTCAGGGTTTACACTTGCAAGTTTTCCCTCACAGTTTTTACTCAAAATTTGCAACAATAACTTTCAAGTGTAAACTCAGCTTATAAATATGTATGCACAAGTGTAATTTATTTGTATTAAACCTAAAATTTTACATAAATAATAAAAAAAAAACATTTAAAAGAAGTACATTTATTGGAACCTGTGAAAACATAGTAGGTGTTCAGGGTACACTTAATTACTGGAATAATAAATTCTTTTCTATGTATTAGATTTATTTCTTTTGAAACAAAAACATCATTATAAAGTGCACTCACTGTAGTTAAGCAAACTGAAAATCCCAGTTGAGTGGGTGGTCTATTTCCTAAGTTAGTGACGTTTGTGGTGAGGCGTGAACCAGCCTCAAGGCTCCACGTAATTGTCTGCTCACTAGCCATACAATTACTGATAAAGTATTCTGTTTTGTTCTACAGGAAATACTGCAATTTTTTTATGACATAGAGGAATCAAAACCTTGCAGAGATATCTCAGAGGGAACCTTAGCATTTCTAAAGCAGAACCTCATAAGCAATCCCGTCACCACCTCTGTCATACTGCGATACATGCAGTTCCATCTCTCACAGAACAAGTTAAACACCAGCAAAATACAGACCCTGTATCTAGAAGTACTAGTCAATGATTTGTCTACAACAGAAAGCATAGACAAAACTATCACACTCATGTCCTTAGTGAAATGGGAAGATCAATTCATACCACAATTTACTCAACAAGTCCTGAAACTGGTCTCTGACGACACATACAGACAGTATAAAAAACAGATTCTCATTGGCCTAGTACCACAGGAGAGGCCGGAACTGCTAAAAGTTACTTCAGACTTTATACAGCAGAATGAGCCACAAAAAGAATTTAAATTGACACCAGAGTACATGTTGGAACTATGTTATCAGGACAAAACACACTGGCTTCTTAAAGCTGCAGAAGTGTATAAGCATCAATTACACGACATGAAGAATGTTACATTCAAAATCAACAACTTCACTAAGCAAATACTTATAATGGTTCTCATAGATCTGACTAATAGTCCTGAAACTTATGACTTGCCATCTCTAGTTCATCAACTCACAAATATATTTTCTATCCTGGACACTTATTCCACTGCTGATGAACAGTTACAATTCTACATGACAGAAGTGAAGAGAGAGTTGACAATAATTAAGTTTTGCTTAGAAAATAACTGTAAAATAATGTCTACAACTATATTTAGCCAGGCTTTGACGCAAAGTGCTCTAGCATTGATCTCCCAAGTCTGCAGGCTACCGAAAGTTGACAGATACAAGGTGTCAAGACTTCTGAATACAAATAATGATATAATAACGGAATTGACGAGTTTACAAGGAAGTACCAGAAGACCAAAAGGCGATCACAGTTTGAACTGGGATATAGTGACTTATAACAGCTATTGTGCTATCACCAAGATTATAGATACAATACTAAATGCGGCTGAAGACTCTGAGGATGCTGTACAGATTACATCTTCTCTAGACGAAGTAAAACGAGTGGTTTTATCCATACAACCGTTGCTAGCATGCATTGAAGTTATTGAGAACATTTTTGCATGCCTTTTCCTAAGATTCGAGTTCTTTTCCTGTCACGAACATTACCAAGAATTTCCCTGTGGCACACATTCAGACTGTTCATACTTTTATTCAAAGAAACAAGTGAAGAATCCAAAAGGAAGCAAATCTGCAAGCTCTGGCTTCATGTGCAATGCAATGACGATGCAAATCATTTTAAATACATTGAAACTATGCTTAGAGTCTTTGGAAGACAATGTGAATGCGGAAACCACAGATAGCATGGTCATGTCAAGGCTAAAACGCCTCGTGAAAGTTGTGAACCACTCACTGTGGAAGCTGCAGCTAGTCTCCACTCTTCCGCCAGACACGGGGCCTCTGCAACTGAAGCTGTGTCTAGATTATGTTGAAGTCGATGAGAGTAGTGAGGAAGAAGACCGCGAGCTCGATGTGAGGAGCTCTAGAAGAAAACTGAGGGTCAGGAGACGCCACACGAACTCGAAACCTGATATTGACCAGGTGATGTTAGCATCAACAATCTCCGCAAGTGATGATGGTAAGATTTTTCGGTGTGTTTTCTTAATTAATCTAATTCAGTCATGGTTTACGATAGATTTGTTCACTCATGCCTGAACTGAACCCAGTTTTGAATAATTAATAATAATACAAGAGAAACAAGCAAAAGTAAATAGGAAAGTATTTTATAAAGTATGGTAATGGTGGGATCAAAATTTCCTAGGAAGTACCGATTCGACTTTCGTATCGATTTGACTTTTTCATATGCGTACTTATGTTTAATTAATAGGCCTTTTTCTTTCTCACGTGTCTTCGCTTTCCGAACAGTTCCTACTTGATATGTTTTTAATTATTGATATTAAGTACAGACGGTCATACGAGAGTGCGTAGCCAAGTTGCCAATCCCTAACGCTCAGTAATGTATCAAAGTTTTCCCTCTCATGTCACTATTTCTTATTAACAAAGACGGTTTCCTTTCGTTCACAATTCACGATTGAGCTTTGGCGATAGCCATCTTGGCTACGCACCTTGCTGTATCTTTTAAGGGGTTATCAATTATCTTTTCCTAGCAATGCCAGAGCTTACTAACTCTAACACACGCAATTAATAATTATCTTCTGAATTTCAGTCACCACTCCATCGAAGGGAAACATTGACTTCATCTCAGTAATGCTGGCCAAACCCAACAGCCTGGTAGCATTGGCTCTCTACCATAACGATTTCTCCAAAGCCAATCAAATCATAGAGGTATGTTTCATTTTGTGGAATAAATATGTTGTCAATTCTTTATAAAGCGCATACACTCCGTTTGGACTTAGAAAGCCCTTCGGATCCAAGAAAGAGACGGAAGGCTCGGACTACAACGGCGAACATGATAAAGCAGGACAGCAGTATTACCTTCGTGTGCTCTTAAGGGTTTTCTAAGTTCAAATAGAGTGTACATTTTGTTTTATTATTCATAATTTTGTTGTATTTAGGTTTCGACACATTCAACTTATTTTTTATTTTACTATAATCTAAACTAGATAGAGAGTCAAGAAAACAATATTGAATATTCGAGAACTTTACGAGAATTTCAATAAGGGTCACGAATGATCAGTTAACTTATCTATGTTGGCGTTTGGTGAATTGTATTTAACCTTTCACTAACAAGGTAGGGGTCTCATAGACGATGCGTATTCACTCTCAACTTTATGCAGGGGGGGAGTTTTTTTAACTCAAAATCACCTACGATTCATATTAAGAGAGATACATATTTGCAGTGTTTCTGACATGGCTCGTATTGTTTTATACAGAGTGAACAGGGTACTATGAGCAGTCACAGTGAGCAACATTCACTTAAGAGACGACTAAAATAAAGCGAAAAAAACCTAATTATGAGTTAATTGATCCATTGATAGTTAGATCAACTCATAATTAGGATATTTTTTCGCTTTGTTTTGGTATAGTGAAAGTAGTTTAGCGTGACCGGCCTTACAACTCTATTCACTCCTGCTCGTTGATCCAAAAATCTACCCGTATTCGTGCGTATCTTACGCAACCGTAAATCTTCGTTTCAATTGAACGTAGTTAAGGTAAAAGGATCCAATCCACAAAAATCTGTCAACTAAATTGAAATCTTATGTCAAAAGGAAAAGTCATTAATCTCAGTGACAAATTTCAGAGGTTAGATCCTTTTTCCTTAGCTACATACGTCCAATTTTAACCGTTTACCGCGATGTCACAACACAAAAACTAAAACACTTCTATAAAGTAGCTTTTCTTACAAAATCCTTAACAAATATTCAGGCTAGCCCTTATAAAGTCCTTATTAAATGTTCAAGTTCCTCGTATGCCTCCTTTTCCTTCTCTGAAGCGGTGTAGACGACATCGCCGGTACTCTTTCTTAGCAAGCCTGGAGGGTTCCACATGGCGTATAGTTTAGCTTCTCTGATTGTCTCTTGAGCCTTGAAGCACTTGCACATGAGGCAGCAGCAGCATCGACCTGAGGAGAATACATTATAAGATTTATAAGCATTATAGCACCATGCGTGAACGCAACAGGAAGTAATGCCCATAATTGCCACGCTGGGTAAGCGGATTGGCGATCGCAGTAATGTGTCCATTGTGATGACGCTGCTGCCCATCATCAATCCTTAATAAATGAATGGTCAGTGACACTTCAATCCCTTACGACACCCGCGGGAAGAGGCTGACAGCAACTCAACATGGGTATTCTCACTGCCGATGCCGTCAACGCGCGGCGGAAAAACTGATATAGGTACTGTCAACAAATTGGAACCTTGAGCCACTACCTTGTCGAAGTGCCGCTTTAAATCAGATTATAAGGAATTAGTCATAAAGTATTTTTGACATGGTCCTAGAGTGGCCTAGGGTTTCAATGGGGTGAGTGGACATGTACATACCTATGGTACACCACAGAGGAATGGCTAAAACTATGTAGATTATCAGCCATATTTGTACAATACTCCACACTCGGTCGGTTGATATTTCACGCGATACCCGAGGAACTGTCAGATTTACTCTAGATTCGGTTTTGTTGGCATCTGTAAAATAAATTGCATCAGTTAATTTTTTATCCGCAAATAGGATGGGAAACGAAATTGTGCCTTACAAACTAAGATTATAATTAAGAACAAAATATATGAAATCGTTCTTAATTATAATTTTAATTCGTTGGGTCGTCCGTATTTTACAAACGTTCTATTTGTTATACATGTAAGGCAAATATATTAAACCCTGTTTAACTATGGATAACATGAATTAATAATTGATATAATCATCCAATCAGTTTAGCCGTAGTAATCAAATTTCGAAAGTTATTTATGTGGGCAGATGTATGGAAAAAAAACTTGTTCTTAATTATCTGGGCACGATTTTTTATAGTCACATTTATATATTTACCTATTTCTACTAAGTGATATGTTTTATTAATTTTTTCGTCTTTTCCCTTGTCGCTAAAGTTGTTTCTTGAAAAGGAATTGTTACTATCGTACAATATTGTATTCTCATTATTAACTCTGCTCCGGTTTTGTAGGTTGTTTTCCTGGAAAATTAGAACAGCTACTATAATAGAATAGAAAAGGAGAAATACCAAGGGAAATCTCAAATCAGCATTACCATATACCCAGGGCCGGATTTAGGGGGGGCAACCGGGGCTACAGCCCCGGGGCCCCCACAATAGAGATTTCGATAACAAAAATTTCTAATTCCAACTAGTAAGTAACACTAGTAATTTTTTTTTGAGTAGGTACTGAAAGTGATCTACTCCGAAAACTAATTTCAGCGAAATCATCAACAATTTTTCGGCGGAAAAAGCTCGGAAGATTCCGTTCATTAACGCTAAAATGTAATTTCGGATAATTCTCGTTTCCGATTATACATATTTATGTGTGTTAAATAATAAAATATTGTATACTTGTTTCCACAAAAAAATATTTGTTGAAAACCTTGACTGAAAAAAATTGTCTACTTTATTTGGAAAATAATTGGGGGCCAGGGGGCCTCCACTTCTTTGTTGCCCCGAAGCCTCTCAACCTCTAAATCCGGCCCTGCATATACCACAAATGTATTGGCACTTATGGTAATACAGTAGCCATCAGATATATGCTAGCGTCCGAAGCTCTCAAAAATATCTAAGCACGCCTCTATCGTTATGGTAATAATGGCGTGTTCAGATATTTTTGAACGAACTGGACGCTACGATATATCTGATGGCGACTGTACAACAACGCCAATAACCCTTTTGGCCTTTCATGAACTATCTATTTATTAATATCATCATAAGAGCATTCGAATATTGGATATTTATTAAACTTTTAAACACCTTCCCTATCGCATTAAAATGTGACATACACGTACTGCTACTACTCGTAGTATCTCTACTAACGAACAACGAAAATAAACTTGATTTGTCAGCAAGACAGTTGAAGTCTTTGACAGCATACTCGATTACCACTTTACTAGCTGCTGGCGTGGTAGGCATGACAAGTTGACAACACACGACCACTTTAGTGGGTCTCGGCGTTCAAAGGGTTAATATGCTCAGTTGTATAATACAACTTGTATTTATTATTATTACCGTAATATTATGTACGTCGTCCAAGCTTCTGTGTTGCAGTGTTCTTTGTAACTTTCCATAAGTTCTGGAAATGTAGAAAGTCTTATTTCATCATCATCATTATCAGCCTATGATAGTCGACTGCTGGACTAAGGCCTCTCCTATTAACTATGCGTATAGACGCATTAGGAAGTAAATTCCCATAATCGCCACGCTGGGCAAGTCTTATTTATACTTATATATTGACGGTGAACTGAGAAAGTTTCACAATTTAACCTAAAATTTACCTACTTGCGTAATTTACTGGTTACATTGCTTGAACCGAGTTTATCATTGTCGACCATTTCGATATCATCGTCTATCATCGAAATATTTACTTTATAATCTGTCTTGCGCCTAACTATCCTGTTATGACTAGGGTAAACACGCAAGTTGTATGTTTGTGTTATCACTATGATAATTACTATGTAAATTAGCATTTAGTAACTCGATTACAAAGTTTTCAATCATTTTTATCATCATAACAATAACATTTACTTGACAAGTATGTCAACAATGTCGAATGACTTTTTTATTGCAGTCAAAATAATGACAATACTCAATTGGACTTTATCTTTTTAGTTTGCTTAAAAAAGTTTCTGTTCAAAAACTTGAAATAATTTAATCTTAGCTGGTTAACGTATTTATTTATATACATCTAATTACACTTTAGTTTACAGTCTTACATCAAAGCACTTACATGGTAACACATTAATACAATAAAATAAAACAAACATAACAAAAATCTAAACATAGGTATACAACAAAAATAAACATTCAAAAGTAAAAATAAAAATCATGCAAAAATCTGTAGGTAACAGTTTATCTGTATAGTATATTTGTAGTGTATATCTGTTAAAACAGGTCATTAAAGGTGAATGTAATTGGGTCAACACTTTTTTAAGTCAAGCGTCTTTTTAAGTAAGCAAACTATGTAACAATTATCCTCTGGGTGACGTGAAAGAATAACACAAAAAAAAGTGATTGACCCAATTAACATAAGACTCAAAGAAAACTATAAGACTTAAAGAGTTTTTTTTTCAGATGTTCGATCTCGCCGATGCCGAGATCGCAACAGAGGTCTCGTTCACCGAACAGCTGCGACACCTCGTGGCCAAGATTAAAAACATAATTTATTACAAAGACGACACGCCTTACGCTACCAAAGAACTGTCCGCCCTTTCCGTCGTCTCAACTGAAGTTATGGGGCTAGTAGAAGGGTTCTTAGCATCAAATAGGCCTCCTAACTTCTCCTTTGACGTAATTCAGCTAGCCGCCTGCCATCCGCATCTACAGCTGTATAGTCATCAAAACGCTTCATTTATAAATGCTGTAGACATTCTTTTGAGCAGTGGACTCAATAGAGAGATAACATACGGGTTAATCAATGTAGTAGAAAGGAAACTCGCCGAAGTCCGCGCGTCCACGGACGTGGCCGCTGTTAAGAAGATAAACTACATCAGGTTCATAGAAGATATAGCCAGCGTCACCTTCGAGATTTTTGGCAATACTGAAAAGTCTTTCGATTTTATCGACAACGTGTGCGGATTAATTTCCGACTGTAGAATTCCTATCAAGCACAAAGAGTTCTGCAAAATGAACCAGCTATCTAAAGAACTGCGGCAATGCTGCGAGGACTTAGCGGACATCGTTAACCCTAACAAATCAAACATCGATTCAAATCTACTACAGAAATACCATCAGATTTACATGAACATTGTAGCAGCTTCCGACAAAGACCTGTGCAATATTGGAGAAGTGTCTCGACATGGAAATAAAAAAACGAGGACTCATTACCTACGGTTGTGCTACATGTATTGCAAAACAGTGTCTCAGTTAGAACTCGAAGAGAATGCGACTTCGCCACCAGAATCCTCCTACTTCACAGTATTAGAGAAACAGCTGCACGATATATTCGGCACAATGATAAATACCAAAGAAATTCCGGTTACGTATTTAGAACCAATATGTAAGAAGCTGAACGTGAATTTGATACCAAAGTTGATACTGAACTTTTGTCCGTCGATTGTACTGATACCTCAAATGGAAGCTAATGAGATGAACTTTAACAATTTGCTTCAAGCCGTGTACGAATTTAAAAACACAGAAGAAAATTTGTTCCTAGAGCCAGAGACAAATATGGCACCTCTCCCTCGCGCTCCAACTCCTCAGTGCCTTACGTACATCGTCTTACATAATTGGGTGTTGGCGCATTTGATCAAGAAGATCCATACATCGCCGAACGAGAATACTCTTCAGCAAAGCATGGACGCTCGGACCAGATACCTCAACAATTATATGGAGCTGGAGAGATTCAACTGCACGAAAGTGCTTTTCGGTGGAAACAAATATTTAGCGTCTCTCCATACCACAATAGACCTCGACAAGTTGTTCCTATTCTTGCCGCACTTGATAGAGGCTGGAAAATTACTCAAATGCCTCAACATAATAGACGCGCTCTCTGAAAGACAGGTACTCTGCAGCGCTAACCTGATGAATCTTAGAGATTTAATACTGTTCAAATTGGCGATACATCCAAAAATAGAGAACAATTGGAAATACTGTCAGTTTTTGAAGTGCTCTGAGCTGAAAGTGAATCTCATTTTGAACAACTTAAACAGTTGGCCCGCTGAAGGAGCCCTGGAGGTGTTGGATTATTTGAGGTTCCTTCTTGATCGGGAAGCATTAGAGGAAGACTTACATGAGAAATGCTCAAACTGGATGGTGAAAATACCATTGTATAATCAGGTAATCATTATTATGAAACTGTATGAAAAGTAACCTATCACCAATAGTTTTCTTTTCTATCCTCCTGAGCCCAAAATGTTTATCTATATAATTATTATGTTCTGCTAAATCTTCTGCATCCTCGTACATTCGTTTTATGTTCTTCTTGATTTCAGATCGCATCCATAATGGGCTCCAGCCATTGGTACGACGTTTACGAAAACTCCATGAACAACCCCGAAAACGTAATAGAAGTCCTGATGGACAGCCAGCAGTTCCAGCTCTGCCTGGAGTGGGCCGACGTGCACGAGGTGTCAGAACACATGAAGAACTTGATCGTCATGAATCTCTTACGACAGCTCTTTGAATATACAAACCAAGCCACCCCATCCTTAGTTGGTGAACTTCTATCACGTCTGCCGACCAGTCAAGCCATGGATCTGATACAGGAAGAAATGTCTAAAGTCAGAAATGTCGAAATACTCCAAGTTTGCGTTGACTTCGTCTCGGAGAATTCTTCTGATTGGAAATCTTTTGAGAACATCAAAATAGGCTTGCAGATCATGCTTGAAATAGATGTAAATTTGAGACAAATGTTCTGGGAGTTGATCGATAAACCCATACTGATGCTGGAGCAGTTCCTCATGAACGCGAAACTGGATGTACTTTCAGTGATTATCAACAAAATCTCTTCAAATTTGAAGAGAGATCCAAGTGGGGACAACCTGTACTATAACATTAAGCTGATAGATAGCATAGTTATTTCAAGGAATTCTGTAGACGCGCTGCTTCGCTTCTACGCCGAGAAAGCTTTAGATATGAATCCTAAGAACACTTGTATTGCCCCACCGAGACCATCAGAGGAGTCCCTAATGCAGTCCATAGATTCTATCAACATAGAGGCCGCATCCCGCCCGTTCGTGATGCCCGAACAGGTGCCTTCCAAAGAACAGTGGACGGAAGACTATTCGACTGATCGGTGTATGGTGTGTCAGACGTCTATATTCTCTATGATAATTCGGAGGCACCATTGTCGTCGCTGCGGTAGGCTGGTGTGTCATGTTTGTTCGAGGAATAGAATGCATGTGCCAACATACCCAAGTAGTGTGAAATTCCGCGTGTGCAACGATTGTTACACACAAACTGCGAACAAGAAGCACTCCTCTGACCATGATAACATGATGCTGAGCAGCAACTCAGATTCAGCCGGCAGCGGCATTACTTGCATGGACTGGTGTCTGTCTAACAATTCTGGGAGAAACGAGGCCGTTCGGGCGGAGTTTGGATTTGAATTTACGCCAAATGTTACTCTATGTTTGAGCATTATGAAGATGCACTCGATCAGCTTGGAATATCCGAAGTAAGTACAAAAAATTATCCAGATGAGGAATTCTAACAGCAGAGATATTCGGGCAAAGTTTAGCTTTGATCATATTGATAGAAAATTTCTTACTGGTCTACCAAGTAACTTTGGCCAATCTTTTAAGTGTATTATTGTAACTGGTTGATATCAGAAGATTGTATACTTCTTCTACAACGCAACATTATTATGAGAGTTAAGTACACTTTATAGGAAATCCGACTCAATGGGTACATAATGTACAATTGTACATATCTTTATTCTATCTATCTCTTTCTCTATATTTTTACCAACATACATATTTTTAGTTTCAAATGTCAAAGTATTTATTTTCATGATGTTTGCCGTTCATATATCGCGAATAAAAGCGAGTTAAATTGGATTCACTTCCTGATCAAACAGTAATTTTGTATACATTTTTAAGTCTGATGACAATGCAATATAAGGACCTGTGGCCTATACCACAAAACTTTACAAGCGTACAATTCTACAAAATTGTATAAATTCCCATACAAAACGTTGACAATTTTGTAGAATTGTACGCTTGTAAAGTTTTGTGGTATAGGGGCCTGGTCTGATAATAAAGTCGGCTGGCCACAGGAAATTAAAACGTCGTAACCCTACAAAGTTTGGTCTAGGTAGACACGTCTTAGTGTAAGGTCTGAGTGCCGAGCATCGAGCACTCAGGCCACTTGCATACCTACGTTTATTTGTTTAAAATGTACTTCGCACGCTCGAATATCTGTTCAGGCCCTTTGACATCAATGTCTACCTAAGTCCGAAATATAAATATAAACCTACACGCACTTGCGTCAAGTTAAAATTCAATTTTTACACTTGGTTTCTGAGTAACAGTTTTCGTATTTGACGTGGCGATGGTGTCGAAATGGTTAATGAGTAGTATATGAAAAGACTAAAGAAAATGCAGTCAGGATTAAAGATTGTATAAAAAAATAATACTATTGTTCTACACTGGCAGGTTCCTCCTAGACCGGAGCGACGAGATCGCCCGCGCACTATCAGGCGGCGGCGATGCTCGCCTACTGGTGCGCGCGCGGCGCTCGCTGTTGCTCGCGGCTGCCGAACTGTACTCGAGGGCTCCACACGAGATCGCGTGAGTATTATTGTAATCCCTGTCTTCACCAGGTTCCTCCTAGACCGGAGCGACGAGATCGCCCGCGCACTATCAGGCGGCGGCGATGCTCGCCTACTGGTGCGCGCGCGGCGCTCGCTGTTGCTCGCGGCTGCCGAACTGTACTCGAGGGCTCCACACGAGATCGCGTGAGTATTATTGTAATCCCTGTGTTCACCAGGTTCCTCCTAGACCGGAGCGACGAGATCGCCCGCGCACTATCAGGCGGCGGCGATGCTCGCCTACTGGTGCGCGCGCGGCGCTCGCTGTTGCTCGCGGCTGCCGAACTGTACTCGAGGGCTCCACACGAGATCGCGTGAGTATTATTGTAATCCCTGTCTTCACCAGGTTCCTCCTAGACCGGAGCGACGAGATCGCCCGCGCTCTATCAGGCGGCGGCGATGCTCGCCTACTGGTGCGCGCGCGGCGCTCGCTGTTGCTCGCGGCTGCCGAACTGTACTCGAGGGCTCCACACGAGATCGCGTGAGTATTATTGTAATCCCTGTCTTCTCCAGGTTCCTCCTAGACCGGAGCGACGAGATCGCCCGCGCACTATCAGGCGGCGGCGATGCTCGCCTACTGGTGCGCGCGCGGCGCTCGCTGTTGCTCGCGGCTGCCGAACTGTACTCGAGGGCTCCACACGAGATCGCGTGAGTATTATTGTAATCCCTGTCTCCACCAGGTTCCTCCTAGACCGGAGCGACGAGATCGCCCGCGCACTATCAGGCGGCGGCGTTGCTCGCGGCTGCCGAACTGTACTCGAGGGCTCCACACGAGATCGCGTGAGTATTATTGTAATCCCTGTCTTCACCAGGTTCCTCCTAGACCGGAGCGACGAGATCGCCCGCGCACTATCAGGCGGCGGCGATGCTCGCCTACTGGTGCGCGCGCGGCGCTCGCTGTTGCTCGCGGCTGCCGAACTGTACTCGAGGGCTCCACACGAGATCGCGTGAGTATTATTAAGAGATAGAGGCGTCCCATGAATCATTCAATAAAGGTTACCCGCTGACATCTCGCCCCGCTCTCAAAACGCGTGCTTGACCGATCTTTACATGAATACTTCGTAAAAATCAACAACAAAACCGACCAGCTGGAGTATTTAGGTAGATATTACTCCTGTTGTGATATGTTATATTTTTCGTGTTCCTTTCTTTCTTTAAATTACAGTTAAAGAACTATTTATCGATATTTTACTCCCCAGTAGTCAGGTTTTTCCATAAAAAGAAATATATCCAAATCCAAACTGTTATTTGCATATTGATATAAAAAAGCTTCGAGCAGTAAGGGTGCGGCTCCACTGAGGCGGATGTAGTGTAGTGCGTCATCGCACACAGATGATTGGTGAACAGATGATTGACATTCCTTATACACATACCTCATACCTGATGGTATCCACATGTTAACACAGCTGATGGAACATTACTTTCTTTGTTCTTGTATAGTATATAAGCAGGACTTTTATTGAATAAATGATCAGTATTTCCTCGACTCCGGAGTTATCATTATAACCCGAACGCCTCACACTTTACGGAGAGGAGCGGAGATGTGCAAAATTGGCTAATGAGACCGCATGACAGTGTTTCGAATTTTGAATTTGAAGAATGTAATTGGTCAATTTTCTCCGCTCTCCGCTCCTTTCCGCCTCAGCGGAGCCGCACCTTAAAAGTCTTTTCATCACACCTGTTTCGTAAGTGCGCCAATACGCTGCGGTGATGCGGGCCATAGGTGCGTCATTACGTCATAGTATGCCGTTAAGGATTTTTATACAACATTACGTCGCACTAGCGGGGTCCGGCGCACGCCGCGCGCCGCGCCGTGATTTCTTTTATGAAAATGATGAAATTAAGTCATCCCTGATTTAGACCATTTTTGAGTAGTTTTGTGAAAATATGTTTTATTTACTTTTTTGCATCATAGGTGTGATGAAAAACATTGTGTGTGCCACGGGCGGTACATGAATTACGAACTCTTGCTAGAATTAAGCCCTCACCTTCGGCTCGGGCTTGAATTCACACTCGTTCGTAATTTCTTGTTTATCGCCCTAAGTACACAATGTACTATAAAACCGTGGAGCTAAATAAAGCGGGTATTACAGCGGCAGCGGGCGCGGCCGCATCGCGGAGACGGGGGCGGCTCACGCGGCGCGCTGCCTGGCGCACGCCGACGCTATGGCCACGCTCGTGCGCCAGCAGGCGCACCATCTAGTGCCGAGGATACAACACCCTAGTGAGTTACATGTTGAGAATAAAATTAGGCTCTCTTGGTATGGCCACAACGTTAGTCTAAGGCGACCGGCGGCGAGCGAAACCGTAAGTTCGATATCGTAACTCCCTCTCGCACGTATGTTTTTCCGCCTTAGACCAATGACCAATGTCGTAGCCACAGTGGGAGCGGTCGTGGCCGCATCGCGGAGACGGGGGCGGCGCACGCGGCGCACGCCGACGCTATAGCCACGCTCGTGCGCCAGCAGGCACACCATCTCGTGCCGAGGATACAACACCCTAGTGAGTTTCATGTTGAGAATAAAATTAGGCTCTCTTGGTCTAGCCACAACGTTACGGCCCGGCCACGACATCGGTCTAAGGCGACCGGCTTAGCGGAAAACGTATGGTGCTCCCTCTCGTACCCATTCCCGCTCCAACTCATGGATTCGCTCGCCGCTGGTCGCCTTAGACCAATGTCGTGGCCAGGACATTAGTCTAAGGCGACCGGCGGCGAGCGAATCCGTAAGTTCGATATCGGAACTCCCTCTTGCACGGTTTTCCGCCTTAGACCAATATCCTGGTCAGGCCATTTGCGTGTTCGATTTATCAATAAAATACAACTATCTCAGGTGGCTTATGATGGTCCCGTTTTATCTATTTATCGTACTACGCATCACTTTCGCACCTACATACTTGTTAGAACCTGACGGCAACAACGACAAACGATTAAACACGGTACCATCATAAGCCTACAGAGCATGTTAAAAAAACTTACTTATTTGCAGGTCAAATAGTCCGCTCCCTCCTAGAAGCCGAGAAATGGGAGCTGGCCCTAGAAATAGCCACCAAATCCGGTATCCCTCGAACCAGCGTGCTAGCCGCATGGGGCAAAGCGTGCCTTAAGGCGGGGTGTTTCAAACAGGCGCGCGAGAAGTTCGCGCACTGCTTCAAGACGAGCGCCGCGTGTGTCGAGGCCGAAGACTGCGAGTACGGCGAGGCCGAGCACCTGCTCAACAGGAGATTGCAAGGTATAGTCTCCAAGGTGGGCTGCTTCAAGTTAGCGCGACAAGTTCGCGCACTGCTTTAAGACGAGCGCCGCGCCGCGTATGTCGAGGCCAAAGGCTGTAAATATGGCGAGGCCTAGGGGATTAGGTCGATTTGTGTAAGATGTCCCAAGATATTTATTATTTTAAAATACATGGCTTCTCAATTTTTCTCAGAACTTTTGTCTACTTGAAAACGACAGCCAGTAATACGTATTATGTGTTTCGTTCGACTTCGGAGATCTTCAGGATGTGGGAGATCTTCAGGATGTGAGAGCGTAGCGTCTCCCAATGACCGATAGATGCCGCTAGCGTCTATGAAGCCGCTCCACAGCCCGTAGCGCGCCGCTGTGACGTAGTTTCCGCTCAAACAGCTTCCTGTAACCAACCAGCTCGCACCCGGCGACTCGCCGCCATTTCATTGTTTCGTCGACCGTCTTGGCCGAAGGTCCGCATATTTTTATTTAAATTCGACACGTGGTCTTTAACTTTTCGATCGACTTAATTCCCAGTAATTATATTTCGGAACTTCTGCTCGAACAGAAAAGTTATTTTAAGGAAGTCATTTGAAGTGTTTCGCTAATCGTCAAGAAAGTGGTCTATCGTTAAATATTTACGACGAAAATTTAAGATTCGAATTTTAAAATTTCATTTCGAATAATCGAGTTCCCGAAGTATTTTCGAACCGATAACGTCCGTCGCGCAATTTTCAAGAGTGACTTCGATCTACCCACTTTTTCTGGCGAAATACGTTCTCGACCACGATCGTGTTTTAAACGTTACCGTCGTTCAGTCGTAGGCGTTTCCGAGATTTTTAAAGTAGGAAATCGTCCGATTAACGCGTGTTTTTAATCGCGTTACTTCTCATACGGTAACGTAAGCCGCTCCGCACCCGACGAGAGGAAACGTGCATCGCGATCATCGTGTCGCCGCGGGCAGTGCGGCGCCGCCGGCCGGGGGCGGTTCACGCGCCGCCACGTCGCCGCCGCCGCCGTGTCGCCGCCGCGGCCGGGCGCAGCTGGACCTGGGTACTCTTTACGTTTTCCGCTCTCGGATCGATTGGTGAGTTAGCTTAATGATATTCTATTAACCCAAGGAGTCTAGTCTGCGGATGGCGACGAATGTTGTGATGAGACTGACGTGGCGCCATGTGGACGCCACCGGTCCTGACCTCACTAGCTGCCACGTGAGCGCTGGCCGCCACGTGGTCGCCACTGGCTGCCACGTGGGCACCACCGCGCCATGTGGGTGCCACCGATCCTGACCTCACTGGCTGCCACGTGGGCACCAACGGTCCCGACTTCATTGGCCGCCATATGGGTGCCACCGATCCTGACCTCACTGGCCGCTACATGTTCGCCACCGATCCTGACCTCACTGGCCGCCTCGTGGGCGCCACCGGTCCTGAACTCACTGGCCGCCACCTGGGCGCCACCGGTCCTGATCTCACTGGCCGCCTCGTGGGCGCCACCGGTCCTGACCTCACTGGCCGCCACCTGGGCGCCACCGGTCCTGATCTCACAGGCCGCCACCTAGGCGCCACCGATCCCGACCTCACTGGCCGCCACATGGGCGCCACCGGTCCTGATCTCACTGGCCGCCACCTGGGCGCCACCGGTTCTGATCTCACTGGCCGCCACCTAGGCGCCACCGATCCCGACCTCACTGGCCGCCACATGGGCGCCATCGGTCCTGATCTCACTGGCCGCCACCTGGGCGCCACCGATCCTGACCTCACTGGCCGCCCCGGGGGCGCCTCCGATCCCGACCTCACTGGCCGCCACGACGGTGCCACCGGGGCGGGGACTCCACTGGCTGCCATGTTGGTGCCACCGGGCCTGACGTCGCTAGCTGTCACGGGGACGCCATCGGTCCCGACGCTGGCCGCCACCGGTCCCGACGCGACTGAACACCACGGGCCCTGACCTCACTGACGCCATGTCGGTGCCGCCGGCCCCGACGTCACTAGCTGCCACGTGGGCACCACCCGTCCTGAACTCACTGCTCGCCACGTGGGTGCCACAGGTACTAACGTCATTGAGTGCCATGCCGGCACCACCGATCCCGTTTTTTGACGGGGTGCCACTACGATGCTACCGATCCCGACCTCACTGGGCGCTACAACGGTGCCACCGGTCCTCGCCTCATTGGCTGCCGCAACCACGACACCGGTCCCGACTTCACTAGTCGTCGCGACGGCACCATCGGTATTGACCTCACCGGGTGCCACGGGACACCGCTGGCCACGAAATTATAGTCACCATGATGACATTACAGGTAATAATACTGCCGTTCGATGCTGATGCTGTCCAGGCATGGCGGTATAACCCACCTCCATGTTGCTGCCGATCACGAAACCGCTACATTCACGCGACCACCGCAATGGCGCTACAAGTCAGAATACAATTGGTCCGATGAAGTTCATTGTGCAACTACAGTGGCCCGCCAAGCCGATACAATGACGCCACGATAACGCCTCGCTGCCGGCTGCCAACTGGCCGGATGACGCCACCGCCCGCGATATTCGCCATACGGCGGAAGCTCTGCCTAACGCGAAAGCGCCAACGACTCTTGTCAGTTTGGCCCCCCCCATATCACGTAAGTAACCAAGCTGATGCCGGCAACCACCCTGGCGCCGCCTGCCGAGCGGAAGCATTGCAAACCACAGTCTGGTGCTCCTGCTTCGGGTGTTCCTGATAGACATACACGTGCCTACTGCAGCTGGGGGATTGCAAACCCCTCGTTCTCGATCGAGGATCCGTTGTAGTGGCTGACCGAGTCACAAGGAACTGCGTCCTATTGTTCTGTAGGAAATCTGTACGTTGTATCTATATTCAAAAACTATCTGCAGTCTCCCACGATCCAATACAGCAGAAGCAGGAACACTTAGTGCACACTGCACCAAACCGAAGACCTGTTCGACAATGAATGGAATCTGTAACGTAATATCTCAAATTATTCTACAAATGTTTGACCAGCCCCGGATTCCTCAGACACTCAAATCCGCGGGCCTGCTTTCTGAAAACTGGTGGTATTGACAAGGTTTGGAAACAGATCTCTTATAATCTCTCTACTCGCACTCGTTCTCCAACTATACGGGGTCCTCCTCATAAAACGAACCATTTCTCCGAGGGCAATAAACAAATTTGGGACAAAAACCCCCGGTCGTAAGCGAGCTCGAGATACAGCTGCACGAGGAAAGAGGCCATGGAGAGATAGCTCGAAACACCGGTATACTCGTCACAGAAAATAAATTCTTCGTTTTTATCTAAGCGTATTGCTATGCCCGGTGCTATTCCTACACAGATTATTCTTTCCCAGAGCCGATTAAAGGTCTCCCATATTAATAGCTGAACTTACTTACTCCTCTAGCGCTACGACCCAAAGAAAGTCCTGGTCCCCAACACGACTGTTCACCTCTGACCCCGGTCCTGGGCAGTTTTAGTATACTTAATATTATTTGTAAGTAAACAATTGGATGCGTCCGTGACTGCGTCCACATGATACATTTCTGACCAACGTTTGATCACCTATCAAGACTATTTCCTGATAGCAATCCAGTCGAAAAAGTAGTACAGATTACCAGATCGACCCCCATCAACCTAGGTTAGCAAATATACCACCTGAAATACGTTACAATCCTTACTCAAACCATAGCCACAACATTTGCGTCCTGCAGGGAAAATAAGGTAAATGATTGGTTGTGAGACAGCCTGTCTCGCGTCCAACGTCGTGCGCTCCTAGACGGACTCAACCTTACGAACTTGGGCGTCCATGGAGGCTGGTTGCACTATCGCAGGCCCTAACACTGCTTCGGGCGATTACAGAGTCCCATGCCAGCTCCCATCTCATCTGCCAACCGGACTCTTGAGGGAATCTCCCATGGTGAATTAAGAACGTAATAAAATACGTTCATATCGAGGTAAGAAGGAAACACTATACTGAGTATATTGATCAACGCACCGCATTCTCAGTCGGTCCTCAACAGGAAGCCGGTGCATGGTCTCCAACAGGGAACTTGCACTGCGACTCTTAAAACTTAAGGAGAACCTGAGGAGATCGATAGTTAGTATGATTATTAGTTACAACGACCAACGCAGAAAGTATTGGCATCAGGGAATTGCCTACGCACTACAGGTCCAGAACTTACGGAACCAGTTCGGTTCATATACCTACAGGTCGGTACTTTCAGGAAGTCGACGGACGAGCTAGGGGACTCTGCGCCCCCGAGCGGCACCAGCGCCCGGAGGCCACTGAGCAGATCTTCACCCGCTAGGGTACCCCGTCCATCGACCTGTTCGCTCACCTCAAACGTTCACGTGCCACAGTATGTCTCAGTCTACTGGCCCTAACTGAACGCACGATGCGTTGAGGTAAGCGGAACGCTGCTACACCGACGCTGACTGACCAGATCAAAAGAAAAGTCTGCTGGTGTTCCGTTGGCGTTTCTCCAAAGTAAAAACAGGTACGCCCATATGGAAAATAGTCATCGTGGTACGCTAAAAATAACATCGTCTGCCAGTTGTCTCATCAAATCAAGTAACGAAAATATCCTCTCATATTTTATCGCATTTAGCGTAGCGAACGATAATCTCTGATTAATATTATTTGTAAAGTATTTATTTGGCGAAACCTTCGCCTTCAAGGTGCCTGTTTGATTAAACGCTTAAAGAATACTAGTTTTAATCTGAACAGCTGTACGACATATCAGAGAGAAACCCACATATGGAATGTTAATACCGAGTTTAGAGTCCATGACCTTACACTGTACTGTATTATACGTAGACAATTATTCTAATAATTCTCACTTAATTATTTCCTTTCTGAAATTCCGTTCTAAATTAGATAACATCAAAATATGAACCCGGTATTCTGGACGTGTCAATTCGTATAAATTACCGAAAATGTTATGTGAAACTTATGTGTAAAAACTGCGGATGAGTAAGTCCTATATATAATCTGCGGATATCTACTCTGTAGATGTATGCAAATAGCATGTCAACCCAACCGAAAAGCCTCGTTTGAGCCTATTCTTAACCTCTGAATGCAAAGCGATGCATCATGTATTCTTAATTTTATTGACTACACGTCAACATTCATTGGTTGTTTTAGGGCAGTAGAGCCCTAACATTTCTGCACCCGCTGACTCGCCACCAGGAGATAATAGACAGGTCTCACATCCTGAAGATCTCCGAAGTCGAACGAAACACATAATATGAAATTTTACCTTCCAATAAAATTAATATTATGTTTTCTAAGACTTCGGAGATCTGGATAATGCCTTCCTGGTGGCAATATTTTATCAACCTTTACATTCTCCTCAACAATGAAATGGCGGCGAGTCGCCGGGTGCGAGCTGGTTGGTTACAGGAAGCTGTTTGAGCGGAAACTACGTCACAGCGGCGCGCTACGGGCTGTGGAGCGGCTTCATAGACGCTAGCGGCATCTATCGGTCATTGGGAGACGCTACGCTCTCACATCCTGAAGATCTCCCACATCCTGAAGATCTCCGAAGTCTTAGAAAACATAATATTAATTTTATTGGAAGGTAAAATTTCATATTATCCATTTTCGTAAAGGGTCATGGTAACACACTGTATACTTCCGATATAAAGATTAACACCTTTCCCAATTAGGTCTAAGACAATCGGAACGTACCAGCTCAGTATCCAGCACCCAATCAGAAGGACGTCCGCGAGCCAACCCGCCGCTTCTCAACGAAATCATCAGCATGCTCGAAGACATGAACTACCCCGTCAACCAGCAAATACTCCACAAGGCGGAGACTATGAAGGTAATTGTAAAAGAAGTTTGTAAAAGCAATTCATTATCGCACTAGAAATAAATACACAGATCACACAACCGCTATGAAAAACGTTATTTCATCCCTGAGCTTATGTCGCGAACGAATGGATGTTATGATTTTATTTAAAGTTATTAATAATATTATTGATGCCCCCGAATTGTTAAATTTACCATTTCCTTTAGAATGCCGTCGTTGTGAACGAGCTTGTAGAAAAAAGAACTTCTTGTATATTCCCCCTAGTAGAACCTCATACGCGAGATACGGTTTCATTAGAATAACGTGTACGTACAGTATACGTATGATGAAAAATGTCATGAGTTATTATTATTATGTAGATTGAGATTGTCTTATGTAAATTAAGTATATTGGTTTTATAGTCTATTAAAGAAAACTGTAGGTCTATCTATAACTCTAATTTCCCTGTACTGTAATTAGTTTGTATGATTAAAGACTGTTTCTTTTCTAAATAAAGAAAAAAAAATATCAACCTTATTGCATCGAGTCAAGGACTACCGCTTAGTGCGAGTTGCACCAACCACGTCTACCCTGTATTTTATTGCATACTTTTTCTTTCAGTCCACAAACGAAAAGCTAGCATCCCAAAACGCGAGCAAAAAGCGTATCCAAGTCACTGAACCAGCTCTAAACATAATGCATACACTCGCGAGCGTAAAGAAAATCAAACAAGGCGACTACAGCGACTTCCAAACTGCTACCGTCCAACCTAAGAAAAGTCTCGCCCAAGGATTATTACGAAGAAACAACAACCATGAGCCAAAAGTAGATTATCTTATTAAGAAGCTAGATCCATTCTTTTACAAGGAATGCGTATATTACCTAAGCAACTACGGGTCTCATGTCGCTAACATATCATTTTATATGAAGTATAAAAACATGTCGGAGGTGCTGTCGTATTGTTACGACAATTTGGTGGATAAGGAAACGTTTACGGAGGCAGTGTACATGGAGTGCTTGAAGAGGGATAAGGTGAATGAACTGCTGAAGGCGATGAGTGATGTAGACAGCACGCTGGATTTGTGGTCGGTAAGTTGGGAGTTCTATAAAACTAAAGCCCTAATTAAATTATCTAATCTTAATATGTACTGTACTATTTGTCTCTGTAATTCCAACGGCGGATGACATCGGTGTGACAGAGGCAGATACTCCAAATTTACGAGTTTTGAAATTCGCGATAGCCCTACTCTTTATACAGGGGGGTTACTATGACGTACTAATGAGCCGTATATCACCGTCCGTCTCCCTGAACCTAAACTGATTCGCATTATTACGTCATGGTAACCACACAGGGCGAAACATCGTGAACAGTAATACGTTTTTCTAACTCTGTAAACAAGTAACAATGGAATGCTCCATTTATTACTTACAAATAGATGTTGTTTTTTTTCATGTGTTTTGGTTGACAAAATGATCTATGTTGACTTGACTTTGGCTCCCACTTGACAGGCTACAGGCCTAGCTAACATGCCATTTTATAATCGTATACGATTATCATCACAAATTTAAGAGCTTTGCTCTTGTCGGTGGAGTTCTCGCCACTCTGTCCTTGTTTCTGCTACTGTTTTGAAGCTCCTGATACGTCACTACCTTAACTTTCTCTTTGGCTTGATCTAAAAATGCACGTCTCGGCCTTCCTCTCTCTCTTCTTGTTTCAATTTTGCCGTCAATTATAGTCTTTATAAAGTCGTCATGACGTATCAGGTGCCCCAACATGCTTACTCTTCTCTTCTCTATCGTTTTCAACAAGCTTCTTTTCTCACCTACTAAATTCAACACCTCTTCGTTAGTCTTTTTTTCTTCCCAGCTTATACGATAAGTAATAAATGTATGAGAATGACAGATTCGAACGAAAAGTTACGTGACCATTTCGATACAATATATAGTCACGTGACTTATCGCTTATCGTATACGATTGTAGATTGCATCTTGGCTAGGCCTGCAGTTCCGGTTGCCAAAGCTAGCCTCAGTTTTGGATGACTCGTCTCAGATCCGGATTAACACGTTCGACGCCGGTGACACACATATGTGACCGAAAAAACTGTACTCCTATACCAGTGACACACATACGTTTTCAAAGTAATCATATTCTTATGCCACTAGCATTTATCAAGTTCTCACTCCTATGCCAGTGGCATAGAAATACGAACGTTTTTGACACAATGCTGTGTTGCCGGCATAGGAATACAATCTTTTCGGTCACACATGCGTGTCACTGGCATAGGAGTTCTATAAGATAATTTCGATCGGCATTGTATAAGCACTTAGTGAAACAGTACCGGAGGCGAACGTGTTAATCTATTACGAGTCATTGCTTCTTATTCCACTTTTCTCAGGACTACATAATGCACATCTGCCGCACCTTAGAAGCCACTAAGCGGCTTGAAGCGCTTTACGCGCTGCAGTGTGGGTCCGGTCAGCACGCACGGGCATCCGCCACCTGCGCGCTGCTGTACGCGCGGCCGGTGCGCGGCGCCGCCTTCACCGCGCTGCACGCGCGCGCCGCCACGCTGGCCGCCGCGCACCACCACCTGGCGCAGTGCGTGCCCGCCAACAGTGAGTATGTGCGGCACGGCGGCCACCTGCGCGCTGTACGCGCGGCCGGTGCGCGGCGCCGCCTTCACCGCGCTGCTCGCGCGCGCCGCCACGCTGGCCGCCGCGCACCACCACCTGGCGCAGTGCGTGCCCGCCAACAGTGAGTATGTGCAGCACGGCGGCCACCTGCGCCCTGCTGTACGCGCGGCCGGTGCGCGGCGCCGCCTTCACCGCGCTGCTCGCGCGCGCCGCCACGCTGGCCGCCGCGCACCACCACCTGGCGCAGTGCGTGCCCGCCAACAGTGAGTATGTGCAGCACGGCGGCCACCTGCGCCCTGCTGTACGCGCGGCCGGTGCGCGGCGCCGCCTTCACCGCGCTGCACGCGCGCGCCGCCACGCTGGCCGCCGCGCACCACCACCTGGCGCAGTGCGTGCCCGCCAACAGTGAGTATGTGCCAGCACGGCGCCACCTGCGCGCTGTACGCGCGGCCGGTGCGCGGCGCCGCCTTCACCGCGCTGCACGCGCGCACCGCCACGCTGGCCGCCGCGCACCACCACCTGGCGCAGTGCGTGCCCGCCAACAGTGAGTATGTGCCAGCACGGCGCCACCTGCGCGCTGTACGCGCGGCCGGTGCGCGGCGCCGCCTTCACCGCGCTGCACGCGCGCGCCGCCACGCTGGCCGCCGCGCACCACCACCTGGCGCAGTGCGTGCCCGCCAACAGTGAGTATGTGCCAGCACGGCGCCACCTGCGCGCTGTACGCGCGGCCGGTGCGCGGCGCCGCCTTCACCGCGCTGCACGCGCGCACCGCCACGCTGGCCGCCGCGCACCACCACCTGGCGCAGTGCGTGCCCGCCAACAGTGAGTATGTGCCAGCACGGCGGCCACCTGCGCGCTGCTGTACGCGCGGCCGTCATCACCATGACCACAGATGTCATATATACCATAGATCAAGCAAACGTATCTACTTAGCGTGTCAAATGAACTCAGTGAAATCCACTGAGTTGTCCGTCTTTAATCGCAGCTTGCAGCTTTCGGGCGTCAAATTTTGTAAGTTGAAGTAAACAAAAACATTAATAACGCCTCCTTAAGTAATATTAATTGCAACAACACAAAAAAATATGAATACTCAAGAGCCTGAGACATATTTAAAATCATAGGCGAATAACAACTTCAGTACAAAATCTGACACGCTCGGCCGCCATACAAATGAATGAACTTGTTTCTTCTATCCACTTCTAATTCTGTGTCCACGACCTCTCCTACACCAATTACCAGAACATTCTCCAAAAAAACATTATTATCGGCAAAGTCAAAGGCCGACGTTCCAGGGGTGGAATACCAATAATGTGGACTGACACCAAGAAGAAAGCTTGTGGTTCCATGCAGATGGCACTCCATATGACCCTAGACCGCGTCAAGTGGAAGAAATTCACTGTCAGTCACGATCCTCAGCCATGAGGGAGCGACTGAGAAGAATACACCAATTACAAACCCTATTTTTAGGCAATAGAATATGCCCTAGCGTATTAAATTATTGTAATACTAGCACAACTATAACCTCCTTCCTAAACAATGTAACTAAAATCAAAATAACCTTTGTAAACACAGCCGAATGACGAAGTTCTTTATTTCCAGGAACAAACGACCAGAAATCCATCCACTTCTACCTCGACAAAGCGACCATAGACAACCTCATGACAACGATATCGCGTCAAATGGAGGTCGCCAAATACTTGGCAGCGAACGAAGCGGCCGGCCGATTGTCTCCTAACGTTGTAGATGAGGTTATACCGATGCAGAGCAGAAGAGACCCGGAGGCGAAAGAGTTTAGACCATTGACGCTGTTCGGATCGAATACAGATAAGATACGGCTGGTTGCTTTGATACTAGCTACGGGACAATCTGTGAAGGATGGATTCGATCTAGCATTCAAGTAAGTACTAAGGTTAGAGGCATTAACAGAAGGAATTGTAAGTGTTCACACATTATGCAGCAGCCAATCAGAGACTATGATATAGATATATCGATGCAGAGCAGAAGAGACCCGGAGGCTAAAGAGTTTAGACCATTGACGCTGTTCGGATCGAATACAGATAAGATACGGCTGATTGCTTTGATACTAGCCACGGGACAATCTGTGAAGGACGGATTCGATCTAGCTTTCAAGTAAATACTAAGGTTAGAAGTATTAACAGAAGGGATTTCGAGTGTTCGCTAATTATTTTTCGTCACACTTACGTCACTAGGGAGTTATGGAAATGTTAGTACGTCATTTAATAATATTTTGTCTTAAAAGTTATTGTATACATCACGGTCGGTAAGCGGAATACAATCTCGAGTCATTAAAAGCCCTCCGCCTACGGCATCGGGCTTCTAACACTCTCGTCAGTGACACCGTACTTACCTCCCTAGATGCACAATGTACTATAGCAATCGATTACTCCCATCGAACTCTGTAAAGTTCGGTAAATATTATTTGACCGGCTGTTATCTTACTTACGACCTTTTGTTTTGCGTCATTGACAATAGAAAAGGGCTCAACTGCAGATTGTCTAGTTTCGCAAAACAAAAGATCATAAGTGAGATACCAGTCTATCAAATAATATTTCCTGAACTATAGCTTCCTATTATTAGTGCGACAAAGACAGGTTACCCTGATTTTCAATTCGAATAAATTAATTCGTTTATTGTTGCCAGAGTAATCACAGAACATAAGCTAGACTCTATGAACATCTACACGCACGTGGCCAAGTACCTGGTGAACAGCGACCGGTTCATGGAAGTCAAGACCTTGGCTAAGTGCATCAGGGAGTCTAAGGAGACCGCATCCAGGTTAGTCATATTAAGATTTTAAGATACGACATATTTTTGGACTAGCATTTATTTCTGATCATAATATCGCCGGGTGACAAGCAAAACTCACTAAGTAACAAATACCTACTTGAAATAAAGCTCGTACCTACCTCAGTTCTGATTCAATACTGACATAAGAGGTTGCTAAGAGTAGTGACAGTTTTTATAGCGAGTTTTGCTTGTCAGCCGACGATATTATAGATTACTTTTTATCACTACATAGTATAAAATAAAGTCACTTTTTCTGTCCCTATGTCCCTTTGTACGCTTAAATCTTTAAAACTACGCAACGGATTTTGATGAGATTTTTTTAAATAGGTAGAGTAAGTAATTCAAGAGGAAGGTTTTTATGTAGGTATAGTACCCATGCGCAGCCGGGGCGGGTCGCTAGTAAATAAATAATGTAAGAGACGATTGCATACAATTTTACATAAATAAAACAAAATTTAATGTCATAATTTTTGTAACAACTCCTGGCAGTAAATAGTAAATTTAAATTTTCTATGATCAACAATACGAACCTTATAATCTTTTAAAATTTGCCACTTTTACTACTGCCAAAGGTTGTTGGATACAGTATACCTACCACATAGATTGTATGACTATCTTCGTACAGATGTAGTGCAAAAACATCTTCGGCTTTTCACGGAAACATCCGAATTCATTTCGCTGTCACAATGAACTTCAGTATATATTCCACTGATAGTACGGTCAAATCGTACATAATTTTACCCTAAACTCGCAAATCAAGTAGTATCGCTGCATTTTTGGTATGTTGTTTAGACACCATAGGACAGTATAAAACCATATTTTGCAAGCAAAAAAAAGTTGTGCTAGCTGGGTAGTACGTGAAAAACTGCGAAATTTAGGGCCATTTTTTAGTTTCTGATTTTTATTAAAACAACCTTACGTTTTTTGATATCATATGTAAATAAACGTTTAAAGACTAATAAATTTCCAACAAGTTGAGCTAACATGCATTACCGTAGGTCTTATAGTTTCAGAGATTCGAGACTTTAAAAAGTACCCCTTTTTGTAAACTAGATAAAATTTTGTGTTTTGCTAACGTTTTCGACTTAATATCGCCTCACCTAATTATGCTACGAAAAACATGAAATAATGACCTTATAGCGCACTTAATATTCTTTAATTTAAGGGTAAAATTAAGTCAGTGAACTTTGTAGTTGAAAGTATAAACCCGAAATTCCAAAGGCAGGAGGCCCGCTATCTAAGTTTTTCATACAAATCGCAAGTCGAGTTGCAAAGCTGCAATTTTGGTATATTATAAAGGCCTTATAGATATATACGAAAATGCATATTAAAAGAAAAACAAAAAAATAATTTGGGCAAAGGACGTAAAAAACGGAAAAAAATTCGCACTTTTTTTAGTTATTGACGTTTAACTTAAAATCTATTATCTTTTTGATGCTGATTGCTATAAAACTAAGAAAGAACATTAAATTTGAAAGGTTTTGAGCTACGTTGCATCACCGTAAGTTATATATATTTTGAGATACGACATTTCATAAAGTGCCCTTTTATCAAAACATAAACAAATTTTAGGTTACGTTAAAGCTATTCACTAAATATTGGCAAAACGTTCGAAAAAAGTAATTGTAGATAATAATTACATTAAATTTGGAACAAATTGAGCCGATAGCAATTACTGTAAGTCTTATAGTTGGGGGTAGACGAGGCTTCAAAACATGCATTTATTTTCTTACTTAATGAAGGGCACATTTTGAAATGTCGTATTTCTAAATCTATATAATTTAGGGTGATGCAAGGTAGCTCAAATCCTTTCAAATTTAATATTCTTTCATAGTTTTATAGCAATTAGTATCAAAAAGTTATAGTTTTTTAGTTAAACGTCAAAAACTAAAAAAAGTCTGATTTTTTTTTCAGTTATTTACGTCCTATACCTAAATCCTTTTTTTTTGTTTTCTTGTAATATGCATTTTCGTACATCCCTATAGAGCCTATATAATATACAAAAATTGCAGCTTTGCAATACGACTTGCCATTTGTATGAAAAACTTAGATAGCGTACCTCCTGCTTTTTGAATTTCGCGTTTTTAGTTTCAATTACAAAGTTTGCTGACCTGATTTTACCCTTAAATTAAAGATATTAATTGCGCTATAACATAATTATTTCATGTTTTTCGTAGCATAATTAGGTAAGGCGATATTAAACCAAAAACGTTAGCAAAACTCAACATTTTATCTAGTTTACAAAACAGGGTACTATTTGAAGTCTCGAATCTCTGAAACTATAAGACCTACGGTAATGCATGTTATCTCATCTTGTTACAAATTAATTCGTCTTTAAACGTTACCTGATACATATTGTCAAAAAACGTAAGGTTTTTTTTTATAAAAATCAGAAACTAAAAATAGACAGTAAATTTCACAGTTTTTCACGTATAACGCAGCTAGCACAACTTTTTTTTGCTTGCAAAATGTGGTTTTATACTGCCCTATGGTGTCTAAATAACATACCAAAAATGCAGCTTTACAACATGTTTTGCGAGTTTAATGTACGATTTGACCGTACTATGAATCTAATTGAGACAGGGAGTTTCCGTGAAAAGCCGAAGAGAAAGGATTTTGCACTACATCTGTAATACAGTTGACGCGATCGTGATTTTTGTTTGGGTTAACGCCTCAATAATGTACAATTATTTTGCAGTCGATCCGTAAATAACCTTTGCTTGTCCTGAAACAAGGATTTTTTTACATATTATAAAAAGTACTTCCACAGCAACCAATGCTCAACTCCGCGAGGTTTTTGTTAGACCTTGAGTGAGATTAGCGTTGAAAATTTCCGGATTAAATCCCGTTTCTTTCCAAACAGCTCGTTTTTTTCCTGATTTTTTCGAAAAAAACAATGAAATTTTCCACTTTACTTTTTCAACTCTATACCAATGTAAATTAGGTCTAATTTTCACTTATACCAGGAGAACGCGATGTCACCGAGGAAAAGTCAATTGAAACAGATGGCAAGGAGTGACAGTGACAGTGACATTGATTGTTTCTGAAAAAATCCGATAAAAACGGAAAAAAACGAAGTTTTCATACGTTCCCGAAAAAAACATTTTATTTTTTTCCGACATTTTCAACGCTAAGTGAGATAGGGCGTTAGAAGTAAAATGAGAGGAGGACAGTTCCTCCCTTGTGTACCGTTCCCTTGCGCTAGTCAATAAAGTCGAAGTCTTCTTTATTCAAGTACCGGTTTTTTCGCAATAGGAAAGAACGGTTCTAATTTCGTTCTTCGGTATATACAGGGTTGGGCAGATTAACTGACCATATTGAAAAACATTCGTTTATCTATTGAAATATAACTGCTTTTCATACCCTGTATGTCTTTGTAATCGTCGATTTAATCAGCTTCATGGATTCCGAAACTCATTTTCATAACATTTAGATGTATATATTTTTAAGAACAAAATGTAAAAAGAGGTGTTGTTGGATAATGGTGCAGCGAGCATTAAAAATCGGGCGAGATTATCAACTGACCATAAAAGTAAATGTCAACGTATGTTTTAATACTGCACACCATCAATCGTTTCAAGGAGTCCTCTGATTCCAAAATCAAGCCGAAATTGGGTAAGCTTTAAATAATTTGAGTCAGCAAAGTACCAATAAGCACCCATGGGCAATTTTTACGAAACTGTGCCTCTTATTATATAATCTTCGATAAAATTATTAAATTAAAGAGGGGTCAATATTTTGCGCACTGCAAAATAATCACAAAATGTAAGGCCCTTATAAAACAGATAATTTATATAAGTGCCCTCTCTCTTTAAAAAATATAAGAGTTAAATACAAAAAGTCGAATATGCGACATGAAGGTCATTTTTCAAAAAAAATGCATTTTCATTGCAAGAGTCTGGTAAATGCCAGATTGATTATGGGTATAGTGTTTTATGAAAAACTAGAAAGGAAAGTATTTTAGTTATAAAGGAACATAGTCCGTGGGCTAGTCGGTCAGAAATTAGAAAACGGTATAATTTGGGGGTACCAAGTGTCCTTTTTACAGTAGTTAGACATATTCATAAGGATGTTAAAAAAGTATGATAGACATCTCAAAGTGGTAGCTAATAGGCATACGGGCTATTTCAAGATTTCCGTTGTATGACAGGTATGGTTTAAATTAGTAGGTACAAATTTTTCTTTTCACGGCTGTTAGGTAAGCTTATTAAAACGTCAAAAATGTAAGATTGCCATTTATAAGTGCTACCTAACAAAAATGGGGGCCAATCAAAGATGGTGGATGTCAAGTTTTACAAAATCAAGTATATCTCAAAAACTATTAAATATATCTAATTACTCTCCTGAACAAAATTAAAGGCATATCTGTAAGCTTCATATTTTGCATATACACCATATTGCTAAAACCAACCAATAATTAATTATGACCAAATTTATGAAAATTTCGTGATTTTGATTTTTTTTGTGTCGTGTTTTTACATAGTAGTCATGACGCTAGAAAAATTAAATATTTTTTTAAAGATAGTGTATTTAATAAGCTTTAATTTGATGTATATAACTTGTTGGCGGTATTAAAAAAAAGACCCATAAAAAATATTTAAATGAATTGTAGTCATAATCCACCGTATACTTAGTGATTTAAGAGGCGATGGAAGTGCCACTCGTAAATAATAGTGCTTATTTCAAATAACCAAGATTGAAAAATATAAAAAACTTAAATTATTTTTTAAAGATAGTGTATTTAAAGATAGTGGATTATGACTACAATTCATTTAAATATTTTTTATTGGTCTTTTTTTTAATACCGCCAACAAGTTATTTACATCAAATTAAAGCTTATTAAATACACTATCTTTAAAAAAATATTTAATTTTTCTAGCGTCATGACTACTATGTAAAAACACGACACAAAAAAAAACAAAATCACGAAATTTTCATAAATTTGGTCATAATTAATTAATGGTTGGTTTTAGCAATATGGTGTACATGCAAAATATAAAGCTTACAGATATGCCTTTAATTTTGTTCAAGAGAGTAATTAGATATATTTAATAGTTCTCGAGATATACTTGATTTTGTAAAACTTGAGATCCACCATCTTTGATTGGCCCCCATTTTTGTTAGGTAGCACTTATAAATGGCAATCTTGCATTTTTGACGTTTTTATAAGCTTACCTAACAGCCGTGAAAAGGAAAATTTGTACCTCCTAATTTTAACCATATCTGTCATACAACGGAAATCTTGAAATAGCCCGTATGCCTATTAGCTACCACTTTGAGATGTCTATCATACTTTTTTAACATCCTTATGAATATGTCTAACTACTGTAACAAGGACACTTGGTACCCCCAAATTATACCGTTTTCTAATTTCAGGCCGATTAGCCCACGGACTAACATGGGCAATTTTGTACGGAGCATGGTCCTAAAACCAACAGAGCTGAAACTTAAGTCATTAAATAGGTCTTTAAATCTACTTTATTTCATTATATGGGCACAATGCCCAATTCCATTGCAGAACTGAGATATTCATATTTAATTCAGGTGAGTTTTCTTCTAAAATATGTCCGCGGTCGCAAAACCAAACGGCGTCTTTCTATTGCCATGTTTTCATATTATGATACAGATACAGATACAGATCTTTATTGGTAAAAACACATTTTACAAGTCATTTATACATTTCACAATACATTGTATAAAAATTTTAAAAATACACAATATGTACAGTTAACTACACTAGGTGTGTACAATGAAATAACTTATATTATTATACGGTGTAGGGTCAACGATCTTATTTAATTTTTCTTTGTGAAGTCATCAATGCTGTAGTACGCCTTTTCTATAAGCAACAGCTTAAGTTTACTTTTAAATATTTTATCAGAGCCACTCGAATCAATTATGTCAGAGGGCACTGAGTTGTAAATAGTTGGTCCCATGACGCCAAGTGACCGCCTAGATTTAGCGAGCCGGCGCCTCGGGGCCAGCAGCACGGGGCGCCTGCGCAAGGGGGCCGAGCGAGCTTGCACGCTGTATTTGTACTCGTCAATGTGGGTTCTCACGTGCATACATGCAGCCAGTATATATACACAAGGTAGGGTAAGGATTTTATGTTTTATAAATAAGTGTTGAGCAGGATAGTCCATGGCTTTCTTGTCAATTATACGAAGGGCCCTTTTTTGCATTCTGAACAGTCTGTCCCGTTCTGCAGCCGTCGCCCAGAGCTCGACACCCTGTATCAAAATCGAGTGAAAGTAGCCGTAATAAGCCATTTTAATGTTTTCAATTGATAGACTCGGAGCTAGTCGGGACAAAGCATAACACGCCGAGGCTAGTTTGTCGCAGGTCGATGTAATGTGCGGCGACCATGTCAGTCCAGTATCAATTATGAACCCGAGGTACTTAGTTGTATCTACTTGTGGGATGACGGTGTTGTTTAAAACTACGTTCAGTTTAGCTTTTATAGATTGTTTTAGCTGAAAGTGCATTATATTCGTTTTTTCCGGATTTAATAGCATGCCATTTGCCGAAAACCATCTTTCAATATGCATCATCACGTGACAGAGGTGGGACTTTAGATTATCGAAAGAATCAGCATTAACAATAATACATGTATCGTCCGCAAACATAACGTATTCTACGTTTGGACAGGCTGTGGTTATATCGTTAACGAGGATTAGAAATAGGTTATTTCCCGCTACCGATCCCTGGGGGACGGCGCAGTTACCCGTTGACTGCAGCTCCGACTTAGAGTTGAGTACATGGGTGCATTGCTGTCGATTGTCCAGGAAAGAAGCAAGCGTATTATGAAGTGCTCCCGTGACACCGTACACTGACATTTTTTTAAGCAGAAGAGCGTGGTCTATCATTTCGAAGGCACGCGACAAGTCGCAGAAAATAGCTGCGACCTGTCGCGCGTCCTCGAGATGCGCCAGCACTCGCCCCGCCACGTCCCGCACGGCGCCCGTCGTCGAGCGGCCGGGCTGGTAGGCGTATTGTTGACTGTTTAATAGTCTATTAGACGTGAAGTGATCCATCAATCTACCACCCAGAAGCCGCTCAAATATCTTTGACACAACCGGGACGAGTGATATCGGCCGATATGATTTTGGCAATAATAACTCGCCCTTACCTTTATATACAGGTTGTACTTTTATTTGTTTTAATATGTCAGGATAGATACCTGCACTGACACATTCGTTAAATAATGATAATAATAAAGAAAAAACTAATGGGGGCAGACAGTCAATAATTTGCGTGGACATATCATTTATATCTTTCGAATTTTTTCGTTTAATTTTTTTACAGGCTAAGATCATTTCACATAGTGTGAAAGGAGTAAAAACAAGTTCCGGTGGAGGTGTGTCCAAGTAAATCGAGAGGTATTCTAGGGCGATTGGAATGTCTGGTTTCGAGTTGTTTACGTTTGTATTCACGTAGTACCTATTGAGTAGTGTGGCAGCTGAGGCGGCGCGCGCGCTCGCGCAGTCTCCCGCCGACTTGCTAACCAGAATGTCCAGCGCGCGGTTACTATTTTTATTATTGCAAGTTTCCGCCGATATCACTCGCCATATGCTACGGCACATGTTATCGCTACTTTTCGAGATCTGTTCATTTATGTAGGTTTTGCGAACGTCTTTAAGCAATGCCCAATATAAGGGTTCCGCGCTCGCAAGATCAGACAGGGACCTAGCATCACTGGGGTTTCTAGAGAGGTTTAATTTTAAATTGCGAATGTACTTGCGTTTAATTTTTATAAGATCGGTGACCCAAATATCGTTTGAAGACATAACAGGGTGATATTTATATGGAAAATATATATCAAAAAAATGTTTTATAACGTTTATTACTGATTCCATATTTTTATTTGGACAATTAATCTTAGTTAGTAAGGAGTCCCAATCATATGTATCGAGGCTTCGAGCAAATTCTTGTTTTTTACAATGCGTAAACTTTCTTTTCATGACGTGGGTTTTAGATGAGGCCAACTTTATTATATTTACACAAATTCTTACAGATAAGTGGTCAGATAAATGCATGTTATCACAACATATTTCATTGATGTCAGATTTGGCCATGTTGGAATAGGCATGATCAATACACGTTTTTGACGTTTTCGTTATTCTCGTTGGTACATTAACAAGGTTGCAGTTGCAATGCACAGTGTACTGTGCACCGTCATCAACGTTTTTTAGGTGGTTTAAAACACTTTCTGGCGTTGTGTCAGTCGTAAAATAGCATCCGTGGAAATATTTATGGACTACCACACCTTTTACAGACGATTCAGTTGCGGATCCTGTAATCTGTATACTGGATTTCAATTTTTTGCGACGGTTTTGACGGCTCTGGGCCACTTGCCATGTATTCATGTCATTTTCGTCCGAAGACGGCACATCCTGAGCAGTTTGAACCTTTCCCGTATCAGATACCTTATGAGGCAGCTTGTCGTTGTCGTTTATTTTGCTTGTTGAACCATTATTGCAGTGAATATCATCAGCATTCAAGTCATTGTCGGCCATTGATTGAGGCGGTTCATTTGACGCTATGATGATAAGTAAAACACGATATTCAACAAGAAATGACACCGAACGAAAATAATTAATGGAAATGTCGATATTCGTACCTTATTTTTTTTAATTGGGTTTGCTCAAAACCTACCCCTCAAAATCGAATAATCTCTGAATGCATTTATCGTAGGTCGTAATCACCACGACTAAAATACAAATATTTTAGTTCTGCAATGGTATTTGACTTTGTGCCCATGTAATGAAATAAAATAGATTTTGAGACCTGTTTATTGACATAACTCTCAATGCTGTTGGTTTCAGGCCCATTTTGACGCATGGTCCTTTATTCCAAAAAGTTAATCAATCAGGGTACAATATGATAAGAAGAAATACCAAGTTATAGCCAAAATTATGTGGCTGATATTTACCTAGCAAAGTACGCAAAATTTTTAGATAACTGGAATGCTATAAATATTTCCATATACAAATCAATGCAGAGTTTTATTGAGACGGGCTAAGGCTAAGATTCAAGTTCATACTAGGGTTAGATAACCTAATATGACATCACATGGCAGATAAGGTAGTGCGTGCCGGATGAAATTCCTTATATGACATAATGCTTAAAATAATACATGTTAAAGGCGAGTTTATCAAATTTTTCAATTGCTGCGGTAAAATATAGAATGTTTCTGATATATATAACGCCAAGATTTGTAACATTGTTTTGTTTTCAAACTTTTATACCACTTTTTAACTAGGACACTTAATCCGCCCAACCCTGTAAATTCTTTCATAATGGAGTAATTCAAAAATACGATCTTGTTAATTACATAATATATTAATGTCCGCCTTTCACTGCGAGCGGAACGGACTCATTAATGGCTCCGTTTCACACCCTCTAATGCATAAGACAGGCAAAAATGCATTTCAAATTTGAACCCTAACAGCAGTCAATAGAGTCCAAAACCAATGAAACCATATTTGGCTTCATATGCATTAGAGGGTTAATCGCTGGCCAAGTGCTAGTATGCAGTTGACGGCTGTACGTCACACCAGCGGTGTTAGTTAAACGGAGCCATTTATGAGTCAGTTTCGCTCGCAGTGGAAGGCGGGCATTTAAGTAAGAGTGTAAAACTTTTTAAATTATTGAGCTATTTCGAGGTTTTTCTATAAAACTGGTGTCGATCCCTGCTGGCAACGAGCGCTTTTGAATCGTTAAGCTAATAAAACAAATCTACTTCCGGTTCTAACCCTACATCACTTACCTGAGAAGAATCTGGTAAGAAACTCAGCGGGACTTATACATTCGTGGACTATTCGCATAAAATGTTGTACAAAACTTACACTCATTCAATTTTCTTTCTCAACATTTCCAAACTCTGGAACTAATAACTACTCACGTTGTATTCACAACAAATTTTCATGATAGTACAACGTGTGCTTTTAAAACAAGAACGTAAACGTACAGTCGACAAAAAAGTCTCCTTTACAGCTCACAAGTGCAAACACGTGCAAACACGCTCGCGACAGCATGAGCGTTCGTTGCAACCGAGTTTCTATGTGTATCGCGCATCCGTGGTAAGATGTTTGCACTTGTGAGCTGTAAAGGAGACTTTTTTGTCGACTGTACCTACGTTTTTATGGAGAATCAAGCTTCCTAAGGGCTCTCACCTGATTCCAGCCTGATGAGCGACCAGGTCCTTGAATGGGGAGTGAGCGCCGTGGTGGCGCGCTGCGAGGCGCGCGGCCAGCTGCACGACGAGCAGGCCGAGCTGCTCATCCAGCACGTGGCCAGCCTCAGCATCAAGGTACATGGCCCAGCCTGGAGCGACCAGGTCCTAGAGTGGGGGGGGGAGCGCCGTGGTGGGCCAGCTGCACGAGCAGGCCGAGCTGCTCATCCAGCACGTGGCCTCAGCATCAAGGTACATGGCCCAGCCTGGAGCGACCAGGTCCTAGAGTGGGGGGGGGAGGCCGTGGTGGGCCAGCTGCACGAGCAGGCCGAGCTGCTCATCCAGCACGTGGCCTCAGCATCAAGGTACATGGCCCAGCCTGGAGCGACCAGGTCCTAGAGTGGGGGGGGAGCGCCGTGGTGGGCCAGCTGCACGAGCAGGCCGAGCTGCTCATCCAGCACGTGGCCAGCCTCAGCATCAAGGTACATGGCCCAGCCTGGAGCGACCAGGTCCTAGAGTGGGGGGGAGCGCCGTGGTGGGCCAGCTGCACGAGCAGGCCGAGCTGCTCATCCAGCACGTGGCCAGCCTCAGCATCAAGGTACATGGCCCAGCCTGGAGCGACCAGGTCCTAGAGTGGGGGGGAGCGCCGTGGTGGGCCAGCTGCACGAGCAGGCCGAGCTGCTCATCCAGCACGTGGCCAGCCTCAGCATCAAGGTACATGGCCCAGCCTGGAGCGACCAGGTCCTAGAGTGGGGGGGAGCGCCGTGGTGGGCCAGCTGCACGAGCAGGCCGAGCTGCTCATCCAGCACGTGGCCTCAGCATCAAGGTACATGGCCCAGCCTGGAGCGACCAGGTCCTAGAGTGGGGGGGGGAGCGCCGTGGTGGGCCAGCTGCACGAGCAGGCCGAGCTGCTCATCCAGCACGTGGCCTCAGCATCAAGGTACATGGCCCAGCCTGGAGCGACCAGGTCCTAGAGTGGGGGGGGAGCGCCGTGGTGGGCCAGCTGCACGAGCAGGCCGAGCTGCTCATCCAGCACGTGGCCAGCCTCAGCATCAAGGTACATGGCCCAGCCTGGAGCGACCAGGTCCTAGAGTGGGGGGGAGCGCCGTGGTGGGCCAGCTGCACGAGCAGGCCGAGCTGCTCATCCAGCACGTGGCCAGCCTCAGCATCAAGGTACATGGCCCAGCCTGGAGCGACCAGGTCCTAGAGTGGGGGGGAGCCGTGGTGGGCCAGCTGCACGAGCAGGCCGAGCTGCTCATCCAGCACGTGGCCTCAGCATCAAGGTACATGGCCCAGCCTGGAGCGACCAGGTCCTAGAGTGGGGGGGGGAGCGCCGTGGTGGGCCAGCTGCACGAGCAGGCCGAGCTGCTCATCCAGCACGTGGCCTCAGCATCAAGGTACATGGCCCAGCCTGGAGCGACCAGGTCCTAGAGTGGGGGGTGAGCGCCGTGGTGGGCCAGCTGCACGACGAGCAGGCCGAGCTGCTCATCCAGCACGTGGCCAGCCTCAGCATCAAGGTACATGGCCCAGCCTGGAGCGACCAGGTCCTAGAGTGGGGGGGAGCGCCGTGGTGGGCCAGCTGCACGAGCAGGCCGAGCTGCTCATCCAGCACGTGGCCTCAGCATCAAGGTACATGGCCCAGCCTGGAGCGACCAGGTCCTAGAGTGGGGGGGGGGGAGCCGTGGTGGGCCAGCTGCACGAGCAGGCCGAGCTGCTCATCCAGCACGTGGCCTCAGCATCAAGGTACATGGCCCAGCCTGGAGCGACCAGGTCCTAGAGTGGGGGGGGGGGAGCCGTGGTGGGCCAGCTGCACGAGCAGGCCGAGCTGCTCATCCAGCACGTGGCCAGCCTCAGCATCAAGGTACATGGCCCAGCCTGGAGCGACCAGGTCCTAGAGTGGGGGGGTGAGGCCGTGGTGGGCCAGCTGCACGAGCAGGCCGAGCTGCTCATCCAGCACGTGGCCTCAGCATCAAGGTACATGGCCCAGCCTGGAGCGACCAGGTCCTAGAGTGGGGGGGTGAGGCCGTGGTGGGCCAGCTGCACGAGCAGGCCGAGCTGCTCATCCAGCACGTGGCCTCAGCATCAAGGTACATGTCCCAGCCTGGAGCGACCAGGTCCTAGAGTGGGGGGTGAGCGCCGTGGTACAGGTTGTCACCAAAAATGAAAGTACAACGATGTAACAACACACGGCATTTACATTTTGGACGCGCATGTGATCAGTGAGTGAATCAAGTTTCTTTTGTCTGTTAGATTGCCATCACGGTCACCTGAGTCATACTGGTTTTATGCAAAATTATGCTACTTAAACTATGCAAATACATTTTTTTGATGTTAATAAACCCTTTTCTTTGGGCCACCTACAAACATGGACTGTACGCATGTTTGCATAATTTAAGTAGCATGATTTTGCATAAAACCAGCGTGACTCAGGCGACCGTAAACCCATGGTTACGGTATTGGTTGCCATCAATAACAGACCAAAATATTTGATTTTCAAACGTGTATATATTTTTTTGTACAAATTGTGCCTTTTTTAGGCGCTACTGCGAGAAGTAGCTCATTTTACGTCAGGTCCAAAACTTCGGAGGGCCATCTGTACTAAAAAACGTCGTACGAGACTCGTGCAAAAAGGAAATTCGTAACTCGTGTCGATTTAAAAAATCGCCACTCGTTTCGAATTTCATGTTTTTCGCACTTTTGTCGTAATGTACTATTTCTTACATCCTTGATTTGTGTACGGTGTACAACTCCTATATCGTTTTTTTACCAGATTTCGTGCTACCTCCTCTGCCGCAACGTAAGCAGCGCGTACATCCTCGCGGCCCGCCACGACCGCAGCAACGAGCTCCGACGAGTCCTGCAGGAGGCGGAGCGCCTCGGCAACGACCACGTGCGCTCCGCCTGCCTCAAGCGGCTCTCCTCCAAGTCCGTCAGCTAAGCACTAAGCTGTGGAATTCTCCTTAGCGATATACTCGCAGCAGCACGACCGCAGCAACGAGCTCCGTCGAGTCCTGCAGGAGGCGGAGCGCCTCGGCAACGACCACGTGCGCTCCGCCTGCCTCAAGCGGCTCTCCTCCAAGTCCGTCAGCTAAGCACTAAGCTGTGGAATTCTCCTTAGCGATATACTCGCAGCAGCACGACCGCAGCAACGAGCTCCGTCGAGTCCTGCAGGAGGCGGAGCGCCTCGGCAACGACCACGTGCGCTCCGCCTGCCTCAAGCGGCTCTCCTCCAAGTCCGTCAGCTAAGCACTAAGCTGTGGAATTCTCCTTAGCGATATACTCGCAGCAGCACGACCGCAGCAACGAGCTCCGTCGAGTCCTGCAGGAGGCGGAGCGCCTCGGCAACGACCACGTGCGCTCCGCCTGCCTCAAGCGGCTCTCATCCAAGTCCGTCAGCTAAGCACTAAGCTGTGGAATTCTCCTTAGCGATATACTCGCAGCAGCACGACCGCAGCAACGAGCTCCGTCGAGTCCTGCAGGAGGCGGAGCGCCTCGGCAACGACCACGTGCGCTCCGCCTGCCTCAAGCGGCTCTCATCCAAGTCCGTCAGCTAAGGACTGAGCTGTGGAATTGTCCTTAGCGATATACTCGCAGCAGCAGGACCGCAGCAACGAGCTCCGACGAGTCCTGCAGGAGGCGGAGCGCCTCGGCAACGACCACGTGCGCTCCGCCTGCCTCAAGCGGCTCTCCTCCAAGTCCGTCAGCTAATAAGCTGTGGAATTGTCCTTAGCGATATACTCGCAGCAGCACGACCGCAGCAACGAGCTGCGACGAGTCCTGCAGGAGGCGGAGCGCCTCGGCAACGACCACGTGCGCTCCGCCTGCCTCAAGCGGCTCTCCTCCAAGTCCGTCAGCTAAGGACTAAGCTGCGGAATTTTCCTTAGCGATATACTCGCAGCAGCACGACCGCAGCAACGAGCTGCGGCGAGTGCTGCAGGAGGCGGAGCGCCTCGGCAACGACCACGTGCGCTCCGCCTGCCTCAAGCGGCTCTCCTCCAAGTCCGTCAGCTAAGGACTAAGCTGTGGAGTTTCCCTTAGCGATATACTCGCAGCAGCACGACCGCAGCTACGAGCTCCGACGAGTCCTGCAGGAGGCGGAGCGCCTCGGCAACGACCACGTGCGCTCCGCCTGCCTCAAGCGGCTCTCCTCCAAGTCCGTCAGCTAAGGACTGAGCTGTGGAATTGTCCTTAGCGATATACTCGCAGCGGCACGACCGCAGCAACGAGCTCCGACGAGTCCTGCAGGAGGCGGAGCGCCTCGGCAACGACCACGTGCGCTCCGCCTGCCTCAAGCGGCTCTCCTCCAAGTCCGTCAGTTAAGGACTGAGCTGTGGAATTGTCCTTAGCGATATACTCGCAGCGGCACGACCGCAGCAACGAGCTCCGACGAGTCCTGCAGGAGGCGGAGCGCCTCGGCAACGACCACGTGCGCTCCGCCTGCCTCAAGCGGCTCTCCTCCAAGTCCGTCAGCTAAGGACTGAGCTGTGGAATTTTCCTTAGCCATCTACGAATAAATAAAACATGGAAGCCGCACGCCATACTAAATTGCCTTTCAAAAACGGTCCTGAATTTTAGTTGACAAATGCCACCCCCTCTTCAATGCATCACAGCAATGAATTTCAATGACAACCTATAAAAACTCAAACAGCCGTTTAAAAATAATTTCGATTGGTCCATCTAAGTTTTGATTGGCTATATTATATGGACATGTATCAAAGATGTTGCGTCAAAATATGCGCGGTGTTAAGAAAAACGCTATGTCCTGCCCATCTTGGCACAATTGAACAATTGTTTTTGGGGGCACTTTTGAGCTGGCGTTAGACGTCCATGTTATGTATGGTCGCAGTTAGCGATATACTCGCAGCAGCACGACCGCAGCGATTCACGAGATGTGAACACAGTCATCACATCACGGTAACTAAACAGCAGAATTTTTTTGAATTATAATGAAACTCGAACTTTATACAATAGAGTATAAATTGTCTGCTGAGTAGTCATCGTTTCTGTGAGAAGTTTTGATAGGCAATTTCTCCCTTGTGGCAAACTACCTCAGACGTTATTACCCCTTCTGTGTTAAGTACGGAAAGAGTTGAATAATGGTAAAAAGGGAAATAAAATTTGAATTTTTAAATGAGAACTGATTCTAGTAGAATCAGCTGACGACGACTCATACTTCGAAGGAAAAGATAAAAATAACATCCTATGACAACTAAGTTATCAGCGTAAAAGTACAATATAAATAATACAGAACTGCGATAGCATCACATCTTATTTAATTCTTTCGAAACGGACTATCACTATGACTTTGAATTTTCAGTGTGAATTTTGACGAGTCCTGTAGAGAGAACACCAGTGTTAATCAAAGATATCGATAAATCAAACGCACTCTAATTTTGGTGATAAAAACGGTCGATATATCGGCAAGTTTAATCTGTTTCACTTGTTTTGTTTGTAGTTTTCATGCGAAAATTATAAATTTTGTGACTAAACATTAGGTGGCCTGTTTGTTTATTACCTACTATTTGCTAAAATATAAGTAAGTAATACTTCAGCTAAAAAGTTATGTATTTAAATAAACCACATTCATAGAGCCTCCCAAAATTCCAAACCCTATTATTACAATCAGTTTTTAACCCTTTAACACTTCGTCTGTGTTTGATAAGGATCCATACAATAGATATTGAACTCAAATCAATTAATAATTTGAATTAAAAATCTATTGTACTGATCCTTAGCATCCACAGACGAAGGGTTAATGGGTATTGGCAACATATTTGCCGTCATATAAAAAACAAAACCAAATCAAGTTACAAATACGTAAGGTTCGAAATTGAATGCTTTAACATAGCTGTCAAATGATCAAAGGGTTAAATGCATGACCTTGACAAAGATTTATTCAAATTTGAATTCTGACATGCTGTCAAGTGTCAATAGAGTCAAGAATACATGATGCATATATGCATCACCATGCATTTAAGGGTTAAATCATCGTCATTATACCCAGCCATGCTGGCTAGTCAGTTAGGATCATTACATCATTAGAATATGGGTACCAACAGGCCTAGGAATGTGGTACAATGCCAATGTTTGAACTAATGCTAATTTAAAGTATTTGACTAGTTTTCAATGGAAAACTGTGGTATTTCATTTTATTTTAGAAACTTTGACTCAGGAAGGTGGTAGGTATTTACTGCATATTATTTCTTCAAACTGTGAATAATATATTATTAATGTATGCATGTACTCATTTAAATAGTAATGACAAAAATGTATTGGAAAATTATATTTTATAAATGAAGTAGGTCAAGGCTATTGAACTACATGTTATTAATCAGCTAAAGTATTCCAATGGCACTGAAACATTAGTCCATCATGACCAACAGGCAGTGTTGGACACTTACCCCTTATTCATAAACGTCTGCTAACTTAACAAGCTGCTAATAATTGTTTGTCCCTTTTGGTCTTAACAGTGTGTCTATAAGAGCAAAAGGGACAAACAATTATTAGCGGCTTGTTAAGTTAGCAGACATTTATGAATAAGGGGGTTAGCTGACAGGTACCAGTGAGGGACAATTCAATCTTATGATGAGTATGATGACTGCTGTGAAACAAATTCACAACTCACAGTTTCTTTAAAATAAGACTGAATGTACATCATTGGATCCTTGCCTATGAAAGCTATGGTCAAACATGCTGCATGCTGAGATTGGCCTATATTGAGTGAATATGTTTCTGAACCAGGACATATTGGACATATTTATATTGTGAATAGCATTTTATTTACAGTTTTTATTGCAAATGACAGTGCAATATCTTAAAATCCATGTTAATTATCCATAAGAAAATAAAGGAATTATGATGGTATTTTTGTTAACCAAATCAAATGATTTAAGTATTAGTGAAAGTATATTAGTTTAGCATTGCATGATTTAATACTTTTTGAAAAATATGTTTTGAATGATTTGACTATAATTCTGTTTTCTATTTTGGTGTCTTGCTATTATGTTTAATAATCAAATCAATTATTGTAAATCTAAATAGCTGGAAAGCAATATATTTTTATATAAAAAAATTGTTATGAGTGTTATGATTGGCAAGGCTCAAAATAATGTATTTAAAAATCTGTTTATCTGGTGCTTAATAATATTATAAACAAAATAAAAGTATATGAACCTTAGAATTAGGTGTATTATAATTTGTATTGGTCTCATTCTTATTGTGATATTCTAAATTCTATTATGAATATAATTGTTATTTTATTATAAATGCAAATCTAACAAGACAAAATATAAAAACCAAAATATATACCTTGTTTTATTCATAGAGTAATAGTAGGTAGGAAATAATAATTATGTCTAAAGGTGCATGCAGACCAAAAGCGCATTCGCTGTTCTATCCCCCACTCTACGAAATCAACAAATCACATTTCATGTAACAATCAAATTTCGTAGAGTAGGGGGATAGAACAGTGAATGCTCTTTTGGTCTGCATGCACCTTAACAGATTAACATTTTGCAAAACAATAATCTGGCTTTTTCATATTTGGCGAACCAATATACTAGCATCAGTAAAACAAATTTGCAAGATAACATATATACTCTGGCCAGTCAGCTTATCATTAGAAAAAGACATCAAATTTTATTGGAAGCCAATTCTTTATGCTTACATCTTTTTAACATTAGAATCATTCATATTTGTAAAAAAACTTCAAATAATATTAAAGATTTTTAATATTTATTTGAAAATGTAGACTTAAATGTATAAATAAGTAGACATTGGACGATGGTCAAGGAGGAACAGAGCCTGCGTCACTAGCGCATGGACCCAACTCTTCCATCTCTGCCGAGAGAAGAGCACAGTTCAATGGACCTCCAACACACTCGGGACACCACGGTGGAACACTCATAAAAGTTTGTTTTGTAGAACACATTATTGCGCACTATATTTTCAGTCTCTTGACACATTGCCGTGGCATTTGATGCCATTACTGAGTGGCCACTACCTTTTTTTTGGGTTTCTTCAAGCGTTTCAGTCCATTTACGCTTGATCTGAGTAGGTTTGTATATGCTGTACTGAATTTTTCCACTTCTCTTTGTTCAATTACTGTAGAGATTTTCTTGCTGCTAGATTGTGCCCTTATTAAGCATTTGTACTCCGGGTTCTTAACTACTGGTGTCCCGTCACGAGGCTCAGGCTTGGTCCGTCCGTCATCTAAAACAAAAAAGTATGAAATAATATTGAATATGGTAACTTACAACGATACAACTAAATAGTCGACCACCACTTACATCGTTTCATCGTCATGGTTATGGATCCAGAAGCGCGTGCTTTTTGAAACAGCTTGGTAAGTTCTAAAAGGAACTGCGAAGTAAAAAGTAAAAAATTAGTCGATTAAAGCAAATTTTATACATAATAGTGAAAATGTAATTGACACCGATAAGTTATAGTCACCTCATCATTTCCAAGCAACACCATGTTTAATTAATTGTTACAGTCGTATTCAATATTGACTATCAATCGTTCTATTCAGGATTTTGTGCTCAGACTGTCAGACTAAACACAAATTACACATTTTGTACGAAATTTTAATGAAAGTCAGGCCGGACCGCACTTTACAGCAAGCAAATGACATGTACACGTTGACGTTGTAACCGAGATATTTTCACGCAGCTTATTCGTTACGTGATTATAAATTTTATATTAAAAAAAATATAAATCCAACAGTCAACACCTTCAATATTTTTATTTTATTATACTTGTGCTTTGTTTAAAAAAAATGCATTTTATTTTATAATCTACTGCAACAAACTATTAAGACATGTCATAAACACTGGAATATTGTGCGTGAAACATAACGATGCCCGTCTGAATAGCTTGGTATTTTTTGATGGCAGCTCTGACCAAGGCCTGACAATAAATACCGGAATGTCTGAAATAAATAATATTAAATGTTAAATATTCCACAAATATTCTGTTTATTTATTTATTTTAGATAAAAGACTTTGGGATTAGTTAAAACATTATGGGTGTTTTACTAATGTTTTATAATCGGGACTTAACCCTTTAATCATTTATAGTCCTAGGTTATGTTATATTTATACGCGGTTATTTCCCGTTTGTTAAGGTGCCACATCTATTTTTCGACTGACTAAATAATTTTCGTTCTAAGCGATGTTCAATAATAATGTCTAAAATGCAACTGGGATCAGATGTTTATATTAATTATAATTATCAAATAAGATAATAACATGGGTCGCGATTTATAAAGTTACAATTTACAATTTTGCTGTTCGCCTCTCTTTCTAGCTAATACGTGCGTGCGTTAGAGAGGCAAACAGCGAAATTGTAAAATTTAACTTTATAAAACGTGATCCTGTAAGGAGTTCCTAAATGAAATTGGCAGCGACTAAGTGTTCTTATTAATATTTTATAAGTACACGCGACCCCGACGAAGGTTTAACTATGAAATAAAAGTGTAATTGAAATAAGCAGTTATGCGATTATTTGTGAAATAGACACTCTAACTTATAAAAGCTCGCTACAGCAGTGCCTTTGTGAAATTTATATAGGTACCTACTTAACCCTTTTCGTAACAATGTATGTTGTAGGATACTTACATATTTTGGACCCTCTTTTTGTATTTATTTTAAAGACAGAATTATTTGCTCTACTCAATGGCGAAGTGGCTAGAAAGTAAGATTTTTTATTTTATTTTGCCAAGTATTTTAACAGCCAAAAATCAGAAGTGTCCTCTTAAGTAAGTGGGTACTGGCTTGAGTCCACCGCACAGCGTACAACCATACATTCAAGTCCTTACTCGACACGTGTGCGGTTCGGCGTAAGCAGTAGTTGTTTATAATTTGTATTTTGGTGTTTTTCGATTTTGTATAGTTCGTCATGTTGAAACACGGTGAGTACATTGACAGTCCATTTGAGTACATATATCTGTTTAGAGTCGGGTATAATCTTGCTGTAAAGTTATTAACTTATTAAAGATGAAAAAGTCACTGAGATATATATTTAAAGTTAGGTTAATAGAAATGTGTTAATAGCAGCAAGTAGGTACTTAATGGGGCAGAGAGGTCTTAAACTCTAGCTTTAGTGACTAAATTGTAATTGACGCATCGCTATTGGTTGCTTTTATACCTATTGTATAATGGATTCAATTTGATGGTTGTTTAGATACCTATTCATATTTTTGTTTTTATTGTTGAATAGGAACATAGTATCTTAGGTACGTACAGTCGCCAGTCGCCATATAAATACACAATACTTACCAATATGTTTGAACCTATCTAATATTGTGACAATTATACATACCAAATAGTACTAAATTTAAGGTTTGGTTTATCTAAATTAGTAAATGAATTTCATCCACGTTCAAAATTTAAACATCTAGGTATATAAGTAGGTCCCAGATACTGCTGCACATTTTATTATTGTATACTCACACTCACCCAAATCATGAATTTAATAAAATTTATTCTTCCTTCATAATAATCATAATTTGACGTAGGTACTATACTATTGCAGTCAACTGTACCTACCACAACAATTGCCATTATGTCCCTAATCAGGTCACGTGAACCACGCGAACTCTACGACTTTTTTTGGACGGTGATTGTTATGATTTAGGTAGTAGGTACCTACAAATCCTACAATGAATGGGGACGAGAAACCAGGATGTTTATAAGTAACCTAACACTACTGCATGCAATCCGCTTGAGAACCCGCATAATATAAAATAGCATAAGTACCGACATTAGTTACATCATAAGCAACAGCTGAATCTTATCAAGGTATAAGATTGAACAAGGTCGTATGTGAGAGTTGATTAAACAGACTGAATTATCTCATTTTTGACGGCCATTCATGTAACATGCTGCTTATTTATTTATTTAAAATAGTAGCTATAAATTAAATGGTAATTAAGTAAATTGGATTTCAAAACTTGTTTCTGTAAGTTTGAAAAATTTATAGGATAAAGTTAATTTATTGTACATCTTAAAAAAAAATTGACAGGTGATTACAATAAGCAGAAGTATATGACAGGTCAATTAGAAAATGCACAGTTGATGAGGTAAAATAAACTTCATCCTGTATACTCGAAATTTTTATATGTCTTCAAATAAACGTCTCGGAGTAAGTATGTGCAATGCCAGGCGGTTTAGAACAGCATAAAACCTTGCCAGGCGAGGAGACAGTTAAGTTAATTGGGTTTCAAAACTTGTTTCTGCAAGTTTGAAAATTTAATAGGATAAAGTTGATTTATTGTACATCTTAAAAATAAATTGACAGGCGATTACAATAAGCAGAAGTATATGACAGATCGAATAGAAAACGCACAGTTGATGAGGTAAAATAAACTTCATCCTGTATACTCGAAATTTTTATATGTCTTCAAATAAACGTCTCAGAGTAAGTATGTACAATGCCAGGCGGTTTTGAACAGCATAAGACCTTGCCAGGCGAGGGGAGTCATCCGCAGACCACGAACCCTGTAAAGTGTTCGAAACGTCGGAATGAAGTTAAAATTAGTTAATATACGCGAGTTTATCCGTTTTCATAGTTTTATTTCATGAGTAATCCTCGCGGTAACCGAAGAAAATATTATTTACAGAAACAAGTTTTGAAATCCAATTTACTTAACAGTTCAAAAAATAAAGGGCCTGATGACGTGCAGGGCTGACGCCTGCCAGGTCATCGCTATTGCTCTTAGAATTCCATAAACCGTTAGTATACAAATTTCTAACCTTACAGGAAGACCGTTACTCTCAGGGTTCACTGGCTCTTGGACTATAGATCCATTCTGACATTTGCATGTATTAGATTTTCAGCCGTAAAATTCGCACTGAAATTTAAGGGCCCACGGAAAAAAATCTGTTTAATCCTTAAAAAATCAAGGCAAAATTTTTTGTGACTTTGTTGTGACTGAAAGTTGCTTTTCACATAAATATCATATTGTTCTTTCCGTGGAAATTTCAATTACTTATATGTGTACCTGTCCTAAAATATGCGCATTTTTTTAAATTTAATATTCCGTATTCCGTAATATAAAGTATTGATATATGCATCTAATTTATAGTCGATTAAAAAAAATACATTTTCCTTCCAGCTCCCTACGCAACAGCTGCTGTGGCAGTCTGTGGCGCCGTCTGTGGCGCAGTTTGCGCATACCACTACGGCAGGAAGACCAAGTTACCAACAGAGTGGACGCAAGTCGGCACTTTGGAGAACATCTACACATACCCGGTCAAGTCATGCGGGGGTGTTGTGATGGAGACTGCTACGTGCTCGACGCTGGGGCTGAAAGACGGCTGGCTAAGAGACAGGTGAATATGGTATATTAGGAGCTTAGCGGAGTAGACATGTCAGGTAATCCACAGAGTGGACGCCAGTCGCCACTTCCGAGAACATCTAGATTCACTAATTGGTCAAGTCCTATGGAGGTGTTGTAATTGAGACAGCTACGTGCTCGACGCTGGGGCTAAAAGACGGCTGGCTAAGAGACAGGTGAATGTGGTAAATAGTAGGAGCTTAGCGGAGTAAAATGTCAGGTAATCCACAGAGTGGACGCAAGTCGCCACTTTCGAGTACATCTACACTACTTGGTCAAGTCCTATGGAGGTGTTGTAATGGAGACTGCTACGTGCTTGACGCTGGAGATTAAAGGCGGCTGGCTAAGAGACAGGTGAATGTGGTATATTAGGAGCTTAGCGGAGTAGAAATGTCAGGTAATCCACGGAGTGGACGCAAGTCGCCACTTTCGAGAACGTCTACACTACTTGGTCAAGTCTTATGGAGAAGTTGTAATTGAGACTGCTACGTGCTCGACGCTGGGGCTGAAAGGCGGCTGGCTAAGAGACGTGAATGTGGTATATAGTAGGAGCTTAACTTTGCGGTGTAGAAATGTCAGGTAATACACAGAGTGGACGTGAGTCGACACTGTGGAGAACATCTACACGTTCTCGGTCAAGTCCTATGGAGGCATTGTCATAAATACTTCTACATGCTCGATGTTGCGGCTGAAAGACTGTTGGCTAAGAAACAGGTGATTGTGGTATATAGTACCTAGGAGCTTAGCGGAAGAGAAATGTTCGAGTGTACACAGTCGGTACTCTGGCAAACACGCATCGGAACAGTTGTCCACACGGATCAACATCGTGGTGTCCGCTAGAAGCACAATAAAAAGAGGACGTCTATTAGGAGACAGATAACACTGGAGTATCTATAGGCAAATGACTAACGGCGCAACCCAGTACGTATTGTTTCTGCTAGAGAGGAATATTGCTCAAAGGGGATGCACGTTGGCGAAGCCACGGAACCAAACGGTCTTCTTGTCTCTTTTGACGTCGAATCAGTGCGTTCTATTTTGACGGGTTGGCCACGCGTATGTGAAGTAACCCATCGGAAGCTGCTGGCATCCGTAGGCTACTTGTATGCCATGCCATTACAAATTCAGGGAACTATAACACTCATGTCATGGTTTTTGGTAATTTCCATGTTGGTCTGGTTTCATTTTACTGTTTACGTATAGGTACTACATAGGTGGGTATACCACTAATTTGGATTTTTGATGGAGTCAATATCGACAGTTTAGAAACAAAATAGTGCATTACAAAAGAATGCAAGACGCGTGTCACTCATGTCGGTATACTCGCTATCAGTTATTCCTATCGAAAGTTCAAAAGTTGCAATCACGAAGGGACCTAATTACGACTAATTTAACTGCAAATAATGCTATAAACTAGCTTGATAGTGAAGCCCAGATGTTGCCAAACTTGCCAAGTTTTAGGACGTAATAGGATATTGATAGTGCGTATATATAAGTTATGTAGGCCGCCTACAGTAGGCGTGATACTTAGGAAAGTGGGTAGAGAAATGTGTTGTGGGCTAGGGGTAGATATTTAAGGATATTATTTCGTTACTCTTGGCAACTCATTTCTAGCAATTTAGTCGACAAACCACCCAGATACATTCTGCGTTTACTAGCTTGTCAACTTGTTCTATGTTACATTCTCGGGTGGATTAAATCTCGGCTTAATATCAATGAGGGTTTTCTGAAATGACGGTCACCAGGGCGGTAGCAGTGGTAGCACTGTGGCGTCAGGTCCAGAAACTTTTCTGAATTCTCAGAGCGCCTATAGTTTCGTGTATAACTTAAATGTTTTGTATGAGTAAAATAAATTACTTACATAAAAAAATAAAAATACCTTCTAGTTACCTAGTATTTCTTTGGAGCTAGATAATTGTGTTTCTTAGCGGGACCTTACGGCTAAGTGGCGCCAACTAGTGGCATACGTTTTCGAGAAAACCCTCATTAGACATGTTTAAATTTCAAACTGGTAAAACTACAACATAGAACCTTCTAATATTGGTATTAGAAGGTTCTATGTTGTAGTTTTACCAGCATAGAACCTTCTAATATTGGTATTAGAAGGTTCTATGTTGTAGTTTACCAGTTTGAAATTTAAACATGTCTAATGAGGGTTTGCCCCAAGGCAGCGGTTTCCCTGAGGTACATTTACCGTTACCATTTCCAGAGTGCTGATGGTGGTAGACGAGAAAGGCAACTTCTTGACGGCCAGGAACTACCCGGAGCTGCTGCTGGTCCAGACGTGCGTGAGGAACTCGATCCTCACGCTGAGGCACCGCCACATGGAACCCGTCTATGTCAACTTGGCTGAGGTAAGAGGAATTTCAATGAATTTATTAAGGACATAGGTAGGTACATAGATGGTTTATTTTAGAATTGTACATATATACATGGTTAGTATCAAAGGAATGATTAACAGTGTTCAATTCCTAGCATTTTTTAATTTTCGGTAGCTGGAGGATCTATTTCTTGAATTTTGTGTAATTTCGCCTTAGGTTGATAAGTGGTTTTGCTGCGGCAGTGCTGCAAGTACAGCCAATAAAATATGTGGTATACCACTTTTGGACTTTGCTACCGAAGAATAGCGTCGACAAGTGGTTAACCACATTTTTTATTGACTCCATATAAATTACGGAAGCATACAATTTTCTTAATAAAGAATTAAGGATGCGTACAGGTACAGGCAACCGGTTGTACTTAATTAGTTGTAAAACATTGTACATAGTTGAAGACCTTTAATAAAAACAAAATTTAATGTCATAATTTTTGTGTTAAGTAGTTAAATTTTGTGTAACGAGTTTTGACAGTGAAAAAAGGCACCAAATTAAAATGTTTTATGAGCGGTCAATAATGCGCGCGCCTACATTTTTTAAATATGACGTTCTTTTCTACTGCCAAAGGTTGTTGGACAGAGTACCTACATACTACAGGGTGCTCGCGAGGAAACCAAAAGATTTTAATGCTGGATTCCTGACCATATTTTAGAGTCTTTAATGTTATATAAAATTTCCTGGATTCGGCTTGGTTTCAGAGATAATCAACCTTTTTCGAAATAAGTTTTTCGACGTAACTCGTCATTTAACTTTTGTTGGACTACAATGCTACCACAATGTGTTCTAATATTACCACATTTTTTGCCTGACAATAAAAAAATACGAATAGACTTGACGAAATAACCTGTACCTAAAAATAAAAATTGAAATAAATAGGTAATTTAAACAAATTGTTGTTATGATAAAAAGTACTGGTAATGTTAAAAAGTATTCAAAAAGATTTAAAAAAAAATTTTTTTTTGGTGGAATTGACAGAAGGTCTCATAATATTTTTTGTTTATTTTGATGTCTACAGTACAATGCATAGTTAAAATCTTTCGGAATGCTCGCGAGCATCCTGTATAATTAGTACCTATGACTAACTTTCAGAACACAATAGGCTACTTGACCCATTTTTAAAGTTTGTCGTATATTATTAATCAATATCTGATTAACGGAAAAAAAATATAAATATATTTTTTCACGACCTAGAAAACCGAAAAATTATAACTTAAAATTTAAACTTTCGTAACCGCGCGAAAACGATACTAGCCATGTTAATGCGATGTGCGATGTGGTGTGACGTCACTCAAACCGAAAACAAACATTTGACATGTCACTTTATGTTATGTCAATGTCACAGCAAAGCTACATGCCTACATGTCCATAGCGAATTTCACTCGTATAAGATTCGACATGAAGTTAGTTTAAGATCCTATGACGTCACATCATGGCCGACACCGTTTTCAGCATGGATTTAGAATATGGATATGGATTTGACAACGTAATAATAATAGCAAGAACGAAAGGGATGGTCTTATGAAACTTTTTACTAGTGGAAGTGAAAAGGAACGATAATCGTCGGTCCTTATCACTGTGCCACTATTTTTTGTGTGTGTGTGTGTGTTAGATGCTAAGTCTAAGTGCCACACACACAAGTATCTTCTTAGTAGTAAGTGACTATGTCTATCCCTCTTAGTGGCACACTATGTGCGGCCCCTCGGTTTTCAGAGTACGAAATAAAAAAAAAATAAAACAAATTTTTAAATGAAAAATATGTACCACATCAAACACTTTTAATACACCGTAATCGAAAAATATTGATGATTTCAATAAATACTACAGTAAATAATATTTTTTTGCACTAAATTTGATATGAGTCAAGTAGCCTATTGACGCGATCGTGATTTTTGTTTTGATTAAGGCCTTAACTATGTAATTTTTTTTTTTGCAATCGACCCATTAGCCATCGACCTATCGAGTATTTGGGTCAAAATTCTTTTCGTTGTCTAGTTTCATACTTCATACCACTCTGTCACGCTGTTAGTTGCTGTTTCGAGTATATAATTATAAAAAAAATCCGGTGCACTTGTATTTCTTTTTCACGCTATTCTAATCCATACCTCAAAAATTAGAAACAAAACATCATCTCATACCAAAATGACAACTGTGTCACGTTATTTAGGGACACAAAATAAGACAACGAAAAGAATTTTGACCCATTTAACCACATAGATGCTCCCCTAACTCTCAGTGGCTTACTTTAAATGGCTAACCGGTATTTCCATGAATTCCAGGTGGTTGCGCTGCAAAGCCCTAAGACAGCCGTGGTGTGGGGAGTGACCGTGCCGGTACTCGATTGCGGCTGGGAGGTGTCAGAATGGTTTTCTAGGTAGGTTTGTATGGACAATATTGACCTGCTTATATTAGACGCCACTGCTTAGGCCAGTGTTTTTATAGAATACAATAGTACATTACTACCGAGGCCGGGAAGTGACTGGTTGCCGGCCGAATATATGTAGACGGCCGAGCGAAGCGAGGCCGGATAGTATTCGGACGGCAACCCGTCACTTCATGGCCGAGGTATGTATAATGCTTTTCTCAAACATGCAATGAAATGAAACAAAAAATGTATCTTCTTTCTAAGAAATTATAAGTCAACTAAAGTAGAGGCATCGTAAGAAGTCGTTTTTGACGTCTGTTTGCACATGAAGTTCTGTAAATGTTGACAGTTAGTATAATGGAGCAAATGTCAAACTTCATTGTTGCCTGTACGGAATAGTGATGTTACTACTGTTGCTGCAATTTACCGATACGTCAATCGAAATAAATAAGTAAACCTTTTTTATGGAGGTACGAATAATTGCTATGATAGTAGGTACGCACATATTTTCTAAAAGTTTGTTATGGTTTCGACAGGTCCTCGCGAGCCCGTGTGCCCGGTGGATACGCGGCTTTACAGACTGTGTTGAACTTGACAACCAGGGTCCCGTTTTATAAAGTTACAAGTTACAATTTTACAGGCGTTTACTGGCAACACTTGCCCCGTTTTTTACAATTTGCTTTTTATAAAAGTACTATGTTACAATTTTACAAGTTACAGGTACAAGTGTCTGTAGCTCAGCCATAGACAAAAATACAGGAGTTTAATAGTTTTAAACTCGTAATCGAACAAGTGTTTTATAAAAATATTGTAAATAACAAGTGTAGGTGTGGTAGACTTGTAACAAAAACTGACGTACGTCTTGAGTCCTGTAACCGCAACTACAAGTGCAATTTTCCCAGTTATTTCGTGTGCTACAGACGTTTGCTCGTTATACTGTTGAAATTATTCGCTTTCTGAGAGATTCTTCATAGTTTTGGCCAACTACCACGAACTCCGATAACCGCAAACGACGATTTGTCTTTGTCACTTCTAACAAGGCGATATTAGAGTGAAAGAGAAAAATAATCGAAATTTGCGGATTTCCGAGTTTGCGGTAGGGCCGCTGACTATGACTACACTTTTTTACTTATGTCTGGAGCATAAGGTCTAAAGTTGTATACATTATTATATTTATTCCCTTGACTGTACCCCGATAGCGTTGACCGAGACTGTTTCAGCTCCTAATAAATTTGGACTTTCGGAGCCGGACACCGTACGACTTCAAAGAGCAAATGAACTCCACACAAATTTAGAACATCTCTCTCATCGTTTTATTTTCGCTAATTTCGAGGATTTGTCTCTGTCACTTTAATGAAGCCTTCGTTGGAGTTACGGCGAAAAATCTTCGAAATTTACAAATTTTGAATTTCGCGGTAGAAGGGCTGATTTTCCATCAAAATAACCATATATAATCTGTGGATACGATTATTTATGTCAGTTTTTATTTTTAATTAGTGATGTCCGTCACGCCTGTAGATGTTACTTGTAATCGAGATTTACCATGGTTCATTACAATTGTAAATTTTTGTGTGTATTTATAAAACACCTGTAATAGTTCATAGTGCATTACAGGTTCCTGTAACCTGTACACTTGTAACCTGTATCTTGTAACTTTATAAAACGGGACCCAGGGTCGCGTTTCATAAAGTTACAATTTACAATTTCGCTGTTTGCCTCTCTAACGCACGCACATATTGGCTAGAAAGGCAAACAGCGAAATTGTAAATTGTAACTTTATAAAACGCGACCCAGATAAATGTCAAATGTTATAAAAACACGTATAATTTTATTTTTCGTAGAATAATAATTTATGTACCACTACGTTATCACCTAGATGTGCTCTGATTTTAATAAATGGTTTTAGTGACTTTATATACTGTATATACGGCATTTCTCTATTTGGCATACCTACATTGCCCTCTGAGCTAGCACGCAAGTTTACCAACGTGGGTTAGGAGTGGATCGCTGCAGGCTGGCAAACTCGCGTCCAAGCTCATGGTCTCAACCACTGCCAGTTCTGCATTGACATTACTACCAAGTGAAAACTACCTACGTATATTGTATATCAGACTCCGATACTATTTGACCTGGCATTACATTTGGACACCGATTACCTACTGCTATTAATTGTTGACCTTGATTTTTAATTTTGACACTAGTTACTATCTCTCGCTAACAGAGGTTGTGGAAATGTGGATGCTATTTCCTCTATAGGTCACGTCCTATCCGTCCTATAAAACATCCTACCTAAATGCGACTTTACGTCATTATGACGTCACCGGCACCAAAGTTTCGCTGCCTGCTAATGATTCTAAGTAAGATTACCAAACACTTGTTTAGTTCGGATTACCTAACACTTTTTTAATAAAAAATTTTTAATGGCAAGTACCAGATCTAACGCCCTTTCGCACTTGACTGAAAATTTTACGACGGTAAAATCGAGCGTTTCACTACACTCTACACTATTGTGAGCTGTCAAAAACGACTTCTTACGATGCCTCTACTTTACATTACTAAGTCTTTGAAACACAACAAAAGTCAAATACGACACCGATACCTCATTTTTTTTAAGATTGACCTGTGTGAAAGTTGCAAATTTTTACTTTTAAAAAGCGGTATTAAACGACGCGACGCGGTCGGTTGAGTCCAATTAATCGCATGCAGTGATCGGGGCCGACGGGTCGCGCCGTATAATACTGCTTTTTAAATATTATTTTGAGTAGTTATTGTACATTTATTTTAAATTATATAATTTAAATACCTAATAGCAAAAATTAGGCAATCATTTTTTTAAATACTAATATTACTTACAAATAATTATTGGCTAAAAGCCAAGATGCCAGGTCACAACCTTATGTCAAATGAAAATTATAAAAGAGGCACTTGCCGGCCTAGGCCGGCAACGAGGTACTTCCCGGCCACTTTTTAGGCACGTAACTACAACATTTCATTGCATGTTTGAGAAAATTAAATTATATTATATTTGTTGTTGTCAAATATTAGACTATGAACAAGAATCAAATATTATTAACAAATAGTTATTTGTTATACAAGGGTGCAAAGTTGTATTTTACCCGCGAGTATGAAATCGAAACACGAGCAAGCGAAAGGATTCTATAGTTGAACCACGGGCGAAGCGAGTGGTTCTAAAATAGAATCCTGAACGCAGCGAGTGTTTTAACATACGAGAAGTAAAATACATTTGCACCCGTGGGTAACACAAAACTTTTCCCCTCACTATAGCGAGGAAACTCAAAAAAGGTAATTATTTGTTCACATTACAATCATCATCAGGTTAGTGATAATAATTTTCCAAATGCATCATGTATTTAATGCAAGATTTTGTCGCAGTAAACTTAGCACGAAAAAGTAAACGCAGCACGATTTTAACACATTCCTGTGCACACAAACGCCAATGCATTATTAAATCATTCTCATTCATTATTTTTACAAAATTATAACAGAACACTCTGAAAGTTGTTTAGTTTACTATTTTTATTGCGTGTTCGAGTCGGTAAATAAAAGGATTGACATTTTCCCCTCACTAGCTCGTAAAGTGCTCGTTTATCCTTTAATACGAACGTGTAAAAACGCATATTATTCACTTGTGTGGCAAAGTAATGACCTTGGAGCGTAGCGCGAAGTAGCATTCGTTAACAGATAACAAAACGTAAAATGTTCATGGAAATCGTTCCATATTAATAATTTTGTGTAAATTAAATAATTTGTTTGAGAATTTAGTGTAAAATACAAACATTTATATAATATGATGATTTTAACACATAAATCCTAAAATTCCATAAGTAACAATTGTTTTAGTGAATGACTAGATGCAATCACAAAACGCAGAAAATGTCAACGTCAACATTGTTATCAATGAATATTATAGGTTATAATCTTTATTTACCGACTAAAACACTCATAAAAATAGTAAACTAAACAACTTTCAGAGTGTTCTGTTATAATTTTGTAAAAATAATGAATGAGAATGATTTAATAATGCATTGGCGTTGGTGTGCAACTACAGGAATGTGTTAAAATCGTGCTGCGTTTACTTTTTCGTGCTAAGTTTACTGCGACAAAATCTTGCATAAAATACATGATGCATTTGAAAAATTATTATCACTAAACCGATGATGATTCTAATGTGAACAAATGATTACCTTTTTTGAATTTCCTCGCTATAGTGAGGGGAAAAGTTTTGTGTTACACACGGGTGCAAATGTATTTTACTTCTCGTATGTTAAAACACTCGCTGCGCTCAGGATTCTATTTTAGAACCACGAGCGAAGCGAGCTTTCGCTTGCTCGTGTTTCAATTTCATACTCGCGGGTAAAATACAACTTTGCACCCTTTGCTGCGCGGGGCTTCTATTTCTGCTCTAAAGGATGAAAGGTACCTAACGAACCTATCCAGGTTAGGGTGGGGGAACTACAATAATAAATGTTCTTTTTTAATGCGGGGGCTCCGCCCCCCGAGCCCCCTTGTGGGGGGCTTCGCCACCCGTCCCCTCTTTTTTGGTTTTACAAAAATGAGGATGCGTAAACAATTAATTAAAAATTCTTTTTAGTCAACGCTTTTAACTCCGCCCTACCCTAGAAACCTAACCAATCCAAATTGGTTTTGCCCTGGTTTATTACTTGAACATATTTTTAAACCATTAACCTAGCACTGTGTATGCACAAAATTAAGTGGCTAAACGAGTAAGATGCCATTTAACATTATGACAAATATTCTCGGCCAAAAAATTTAGGACGACGTTATACTTTTTAATAGCAGTTTCACTTTGTGGAGGGTCATTTGGATGACAAGGTATGTTATGGCATGTAATATTTACGGTTTCCGATGATTCTGACAAAAAACATTATGGAAATTGTCTGTTCTGGTAGCTAATTTGGATGACAAACGATGTTGTGGCATGTGATAATTACGGATTTCGATGATTCCGACAAATTACATTATGAAAATTGACTTTATGAGAAACAAAGATTCTGGCAAATGATTAATATAGTAAACAATAAGTATGGCATAAGATGTTATGAGAAACAATATTATGTGTGTTGAATAGGATGGCAAATAAAATTATGGCAAATGAAATTCTGGCAAATGGGGGTATCCCACCTACTACATATAATATATGTAATTTATCATACATATTATGTATATGCTACTAACATGTGATAATGCGATCATCGTTTCAAAATTTCAGGCTATTGGATCACTCTACAAACAACTTCCGATTAGTCTACTATGCGACGCAGAAGCCAAGGAAACTGAATTTGATGGGCAACACATTCTATAAATTCACAAAGAATGACACGGTTTGTGATTAAGTACTTTGTTTCTTTAGATGCCTGTCAATCAAAAACATACAATGAAATGTTGTCTTTACGTTCCTTAAAATAGACTCGGAAGTATCGCTTTTGGGGCGCAGTAACTCACTGGGATGGAAATGGAATTTCATAACACTTTTCAGACCCCCTACAAAGTGACTTTTTTTTTATTTCGACAACATTGTAATTTTTTTTGTATTTCTTTGTATGTTTGAGAAAAGCACTATACATGCCTATGCGTGAAAACGGATTCCCGGCCTCGTTACCTATCCGGCCTCGCGCTCGCACGCTCGCTCGGCCGTAGGTATATACCTACCGACTTGGCCGGAAATCCTCATTTACCCGGCCTCTGATGTAATGTACTGTTATATCCAGGGAGCGCTCCCAGATGAGACCTCGTACCACATAATCAACGAGGCATCCGTCACCGACCTCAACGCGCGGCTGCGGACCTGCCAGGTCACTCATCGCACGTTCCGGCCCAACTTCGTGGTACAGGGGCCGCAGCCTTATGAAGAAGACCGGTGGCGCTATCTTAAGATTGGAAACAACGTGTTTGAAATTATTAAGCCGTGTTTGAGGTGATTGCCTAATTGGAAATTATACAGGGTGATCAATCCAAGGGAGCATTCAAGTATTACGTAACGCAATTTTTGAAGATTTTTACACCCCCTCCCCCCTTGTAACGCACCGTAACATTCTTCTATACCCCCCGTCTCTAAGCGTTACGTAAAGTCGCAAAAAGTTATGTTATACTTTTTATTCTTGTTATAGTTATTTTAGTGTTTTGATTCCCTAGTTTTTTACTTAAAAAAAAACAATGTTACGAAACGTGTTGTAAGGAAGACCCCCCTGCCGCCCCTGTAACGCATCGTAACGTTTTACGAAACCGCCCTCCTCCCAAAATTGCGTTACGTAATACTTGAACGCCCCCCCAATGGGTCAGTATGGCGGTTTGGAAACCATAACAGATAACGAATTCTTGTCTTAGGAACCATGAGATTTTAGTGAAAAGAAAAACTGCATTCATACTCTTACAAAAATACGTTTACGCGTGCCAGGAATCGAACCTGCACTTTTTAAAAAATAAAATTTCGTTATTTTCATTTGGATATCGATTGTGTAGCTCTTTAAATAGTAAATGTTACTAAGAAACATGATATCTAAAACTAATAAAATGCTTTGTTTTTACACAATGAAGTTTTATTTTTCAATACTTCAGTGCCGCCGCTGGCCCTTTGAATTTTGTAAGTGTATGAATGCAGTTTTTCTTTTTGCTAAAATCGATCGCATGGTTCCTAAGACAAGATTTCGCTATCTGTTATGGTTTCCAAAACCTTCATACTGACCCATTTGGATTGATCATCCTGTATAGTTATCACACATATCTACAAGAAAGCCTGAAATCTAATGAAGAGTAAAATAGTATTCCATATATTTACAGGTGCGTGTTGTCTACAATCGACCCGGAGACTGGAATGCGCAGGGAAGAGCGAGAACCACTGGCGACTTTGAAAACGTAGGCATTATTAATGGATTTACATCTAATTCATATTAATTAATTCAAAAATAGCATAAAAATAACATTTTGAACCACAGAACAGAACGCTTTATAGTAGGCACTTAGTGTTGGTAACAACATAATTTCTATTTGAAATAATAATCCGGCAAATGCTCAGTAAATATTCCCATGAATTAATTTTAACTTGTGAGTCTTTGCGTGTTTGCAGTTGCACCTTATTCCGGAAACTATATTTAGACCAGTTACCCATAGAAAAGTTGTAGCGTTTATGCCATTTTATGACATGACGAAAGGTCTGAAGAGCAGCTCGGCTATTCATAACCATTTCGCATTTTTGAATGAACGTAAACGCTATTATACTTCATACCTATTTTATATATAAATGCATGTCCAAAATGAAACTAGAACGTGTGTTCTCCCTTGTTTCTAGCTACCGGCAGATCTCGGACCCTGCGGAGCGGCGCGCGTCCGGCGACGCTCCGCGCATGGGGCTGCAAGTGGCGCTCCGCTCTGGTCAAGGCCAGGTCTCTCTTCACGATCCCGTGTTCGCCGCGTGAACTCTTTTATGTTCGCCTGGTAGCCCTGAGTAATTTTCCGCCAACCTGCTGCAAACGATGACACTCCCAGACTAGTGTATGCTGCGTGAATCTTCGCCTCTTCATGCTTGCCTGGTATTCATCACGTCATCAGGAAACCAAGTTCTTCCCTTACACTATAGATGGCGCTCCGTACTCGACAAGGCCAAGTGTCTCTTCACGTTCCTGTGTTCAAGTAGACGTGTAGGCAAGTGATTTGCTAGTCATACTTGCACTAATGCTTAATATTGAAAACGTAGCTAGGTATGAAAAAAATCTTACATGAAGGGTCCACGGAACAAAAATGGCCTATACTTAAAAAAATCGGGGCAAATTCACACCTTATTCTGGTAAAAGTAAGGTAGTTTTTCCTTCTGTAATTTGAATTGACTAGACATGTTATTTCCGTGGACCCTTCACAAAGTTTTACGTCCTACGTACGAACGAACAGACTGCGTCTACAGTTATGAAGTGATCTCGTAAGAAGTGTCATGTGTTGAAATTTGCAATTGTAAATTATTATAACAATTTGTACCAAACTTAATGATAGTAGTATATCCCTATGATATGCATTTACTTTTAATAAATAATTAAGGCTGTATACAATTGTTTTCACACAGCTGTGTTTTTCTTATAAAATTGTAAATTTATGGATAATATTACAATTGTTATAAATTAATACACAACATAAATATAAAAAATATTCATTTTTTTCACTCTAATTTTACAATTTTGTATAGTGGGTCTGCTTAGCACTGTTCTTATTCTCTCAGCTACTCAAACGTTCGCTGACAGAGATCCCTTACAGGGATATACGGATAAGCTCGCCCTTTTACGATTGTCCTGTATTTTTTGTACTTATCTATAAAGTGTTTTACTAATACTACTACTACATCAATACAGTATACCTATAACTGACGCACTGGCAGGTCGATATGTTATTTTATTATGTATGAATGTTAAAAAAACAACTTCATATAGATTTAAATGTTAAATGAAATATTTTTTAATTTAATGCGAACGCAAAATTTCACTACGATGCACTTTATCATCCATTTTATTAAGTACCTTTACGAAATGAGATCTCGCAAACATTGTTAAACAAATACTAGGCCACGTATGGGACAAATATTTACCAAATTAACGTATACATTCAACGACACAAGTGCTTTCATAGGAGGATGAAAAAATTATCCTCTTAACGAAAGCATGCTCCCGATATAGTTCAATTATTGAACTATATCGGGAGCATGCGCGTTGGTGAGTCCATCTTCCGAGCTACACGAACTAACCCCCTTATTCATAAACGTTTGCTAACTTAACAAGCCGCTAATAATTGTTTGTCCCTTTCGGTCTTAATAATGTGTCCATAACAGCAAAAGGGACAACCAATTATTAGCGGCTTGTTAAGTTAGCAAACGTTTATGAATAAGGGGGTAAGTGTATAATTATTAATTTTACACTAAACAGCCAAGTTTGCTCTTACAGTTCACGCAGTTATGCAGTCACTTGTATGTAGATGGCACTGCCACCTTATGGCTTAACTTGAAATCTTCTACTCACTTCTAAGTCAAAAACACAACCAGAAGACTGCTGTACTGCTCGCTAGAGTTCACGCAAATTTTTAGATACGAAGAATGATAGATTAAGGGCAATTATTCACAATTGTATTCAGAATTCTGATTAGGAAAGAATAGAAGAAAAAATACTTTGCCTAGCACGAACACAGCACTAAATAGCCTTTATAGATCAACGCATTTTTTTGCATCCTGTATGAAACTATGGTATAATTAATAAGCAAATAAGTTGAAGTAAACGAAATTAATTCAATAGCACGAACCTACCGAGTATTTTATTTGATGAATGAACTACTTACAAAGCAAAATACGTCGACATGTGCCGTGTGCGAGATCTCAACTTACGATAGTACAGTCAAGGGTAAAAATATGTATACACTTTTTTACTTATGTCTGGAGCATCAGGTCTAAAATTGTATATATATTTATGCCCCTGACTGTACCTACAGTACCCATGGTAGTAAAAACAGAATTAATAATTCTTTACTTTACGTATTACTTAATCGTACCTCACCACATAAAATTGCTTAGCATAGTCGAACATATCGCTGCACCAATATTACAAGGTTCTATCTCGTGTTTTACTTTGTAAAGCTTCTGGAAATAAACTATTCTTTATTCTTATTATCAGCTTTGAACATTGTCAAATTGACACTAAGCCGAGATTTAATCACGAAAATGTAACAATAGAACCCTGCAATATTGAGGAGCGATATATCGCTTTAAAGTCATTTCATTGACCGTTCTAGTCCATTTCAGTGCGCATCTGAGATGCGCAGGCAAAGCGGTTTGTCATTGTCACGTTGACACTCCTAATCCTAAACACGTGGTAGCTACTATATCATCTATCGAATACTTAAACATCCTTGAACCTTACTGCAATGACATACGGTTTGCTATAGCCACACCATCTGTCCTAAATTTTCACGCATTCCGCGTCCATAACCTATACTCCAAGCGAACACGTTGACACCGTGTACCGCAACACGTTACTGTCTTAGAAAACACCAACGTGCGCGTTTTTGTTTACCGACAAAAACATTCCCGACTGTTTTTACTTGCGATTGTCCAAGCGCGAACGAGTTTACCTCACTAGTTGTGAGCGCATAACCGCGCGGTACTGCCGCTTCGCAGCTAGAATTTTAACTTGTTTTGTGTTATTTAGTTATTAGTGTCTCAAGGACGGCATGTCTAACTACGGTAAGAATAGTTGAAAATAATTAATTCCATAGCCTGTTCTGTTTTCTAACTCTAATATTTTGCAACTATCCTACAGTTATTTAATAGTTAATTATACAAGCCATAGAGGGTGCATGCAGTGCTGAAGTACGTTACTCAGAGATTTAAAACTGAGTTCTAAAACTAATCCAAAATCTCGATAACATATTTCACAAAAAAAATAGAAAATAAATTGAGTAATTATTAATTAACTAGTATTTAAGTTTGATAAGATTTAAGTCTATCCAGTTTTAATTTTGTATAACTACTTTATTGCGAGGGTGTGGTAATAAATAATTATGCGTAAGTATTATTTGTTATAAAAATTATGATGCGTGTACAACAACGATCATACAGTCAATGATAGGAACAAGTACAGAAATTAAAAGGTGTTTTGTAACTGAGTAGGTATGTTGCCTGAAGACTTTTTGTTATGGGTTTGGATTGTAATCCAATGTTTAATTTTATTCTGTAATTAATTATTTGTAGGTTAATAAGATCGTAAATACCGACTTCATAGCGATGATGATGCGAAAAAATACCTACTTATTTGTAGAGAGCAAATTTAATTTCCTCATTGTTTATTCAGATGTGTCGGAGTAAACATGCATAGTATTAGATTATTCCATCTTAATGCTATTGAAGTATGTCGTTGACTAGCATCCTTTAGAAAATCTACTACTACTTATTCCGTAATTATTGTTATGAAACATATCACATATTTATCGAAACATTTTCATAATGTTGAATAATAACGTACATAGGTTATTTCGTTAACAATAACCTTGTTATCTTGTAGGTATGTAAATAACCTGCAGTCTAGGCTTCACATCACCTTGCTGTAAGACTGTGTAAGACCCTCACCACATATTCCGCGCGATGCGGAGATATTTCGATTTGTAGACACTCTCATCCAATGGAACCCTAAGCCACTCTAAAAGCACTAGCCCTAAACTTCGCAGAATTTTAAAAAATCGTGCGTTCTTGCTTCCTCGCCGCTGTGCAGAACAAAAATTCTGTCTTTGATAAAATACAAAATGTGGGTCAAAAAGTATGTATCTTTTAAGATACACTGCAAAGTTAAGGGCTAGGCCACTCTAGAAGCTTGTCAAAACAACAAGTGGTAAGAGATTTCTTACAGCCTGATTTTTAACGTCACTATGACAAAGTGACCAAGTGATTGATTAAGTGTACATACATCACTAGTAAACTACTTATGAACTTCCCAATTTACATATTTATTTTGGTGTAACTTCAATAGCCTCGTAAGACTCTTACAATGTACATAATTGTTGCAATCGAATTTGAATCTTTCATGAACCGATTAACGTAGAATTTCTTTTGTTTCATTGTTTTTTGAAACAAACGAAATTTTTAACAATTTACATATAGAACAAGGTTCAAATTAAACATAGGAAAAGTAACTACAGTAGAGGCATCGTAAGAAGTCGTTTTTGACGTTTGTTTGCACATGAAGTTCTGTAAATGTTCACAGATAGTATAATGGAGCAAATGTCAAACTTCATTGTTGCCTGTACGGAATAGTGATGTTACTACTGTTGCTGCAATTTACCGATACGTCAATCGAAATAAATAAGTAAACCTTTTTTTATGGAGGTACGAATAATTGCTATAATAGTAGGTACGCACATATCGTCAGTTGTAATATGAATTAATGTAACCACCAAATGACGACTTTTCAGGAGGGTCATAAAACGAAATGTACATTTATAAAGTAAGATGTATCTTTTTAGTTAATTATCCTATTGAAATGATGTTTATCTTGTTTGTTTTATTTTTGAGAGGTCTATTTGATAGACAGTTACTAACTGCGACCACACTTATAGTACAGGAAATGGCTGGTGCTTACGTTAAATATTTTCAAAAAAATTTAGAGATACGTTAACAAATCAATGAAAATCATCAAATGTGGAAATTCGGAATTCAGTGTAACTCACAAATTGAAACCGAATTGCTTATGAGCCATACAATGCAGACGGCGCTTACAGCAGTGACGTTTATAAAAATATGGTGAGTACATTAGGAAAGACATGTTTTGTACTTAGGTACAAATTCGTACTTACGTTAAAATATTGTCTATGATTTTTGGAAACCTTTACATACGTTAATAAAAAAAGTAGAAACCTAATAAAATGGCAAAGTTTTTGTTAACGTATTCGACATTTTTTTCTAGATATCAATATTTTGTATACACCGTTCGATAGAGCAGGAAATTTGCAGTCGAACGGTATACTTAACTCAATTTCGTCAGCCCGTGTCCACCGCGTATCCACCGGGTGGATACGCGGCTTTACAGACTGTGTTGAACTTGACAACCCGATAAATGTCAAAATCTCTTTTTTAATTCGGATATTCGGATTACCTAACACTTTTTTAATGGCAAGTACCTACCAGATCTAACGCCCTTTCGCACTTGACTGAAAAATTTACGACGATAAAATCGAGCGTTTCACAACACTATTGTGAGCTGTCAAAAACGACTTCTTACGATGCCTCTACTATATGGTGGGCCTTACGAGGATAGCCCAGGAGCGATTGAGATGGATATTGTAAATCTCCGAATGTTGTTCTTTTTATCGAATTAAGTATTGGGTTCAGCTGTCTCTACCATATACACATGTGAAGACATATTAAAATACTTTACAAGGCACTAGAGTATATTTCATTGACCTAACAACTAAGATAAGGGCAAGTAAATAAGTTCATTACAACGGGGCAGATGATTTATATCCTCGATAAAGGTTGACAAACAGAGGTATTTGTAGGTACAATCAGCCAAATGGAACCCTAAGCCACTGTAAAACGACGTCAAAATTACTGTAGTAAAATTCCTTACAATCGAAATTACAATATCACTTTAACATAGTTCTCCACCACCAGACCTACTGGTCTGAGCTTTCAATTATAAGTATGTCCAATCATAGTTAATCAAAAATCAAATTCAGAATTGAATCGCAGACGTTTTTATCTACATTTTTCTAACATAAATATAAATATGATTCACTGATTAAATATAAGTTAAGTACATGTAAATTTTCCCGTTATTTCCTTCGTAACGACTACGCGAGGTTCGCATAACAGGATACCTATATAACGCAGTTTGTCGGAAATGTTCATAAATTATTGCCGACAATTATTGAATTAGATCCCAAGGTACATAAAATGGGAAAATAAAAATATACGAAAGACCTTAAAGTTCTACGCACACTATAGCAATGTATGCTGTGTGTCGAGAGGTTTATTACAAGAGATAATAGCGTTATTCAACACATTCATTAAAATAACTTTGTTTATACTTTGATAACTTTAAATTAACTGCGTTGTCGCTGATTATGTTGCCCAAGTGCTCTGTAAATAGGTAAGATGATCGAAAAACGAATAATGAATATTAGTCAATACAGACTTAAGCCACCTGGGTTAATTCACAAGACTAACGCCAGTTACCAAATGTTTTGTATGTTTATGAATTAATTAAGTATTCAAAGTTTTCGTATGTGTGGCCTAGCCCTGCAGGTGTACAGGGTGGCCAAAAAAGGAGTGCATTCCCGCTGCCAGTGAGGTTTTGGGAAGCCGAATAAGGCCTTTAGGGAATTTTTAAAATCTAGCACCTAGTAGGTGCACATGTAATCTCAAAAAAATATCTATCCTTCTGAAACATCCAAAAACCTCCTAGGGGATCTATTTGGAGTCCCAAAAACTTAAAGGCAACGGGAATGCACTAATCTTTTGGCCACCTTAAATCTCATTAATTAATATAAGAATATACAAAACAATTGGGATGATGACTGTAGTTAAAATAAATTATTTAACATAATGCACGACATAATACACGAAGAAATTATCACTAAGATGTAGATTGAAGTAATTTTTGTACAGAACTCCTATTTAATAAATTGAAAAGAACTTAAAAGAGTAGGTCATTTGGCAGTACTCAAACGTGACGTCACTTTTGAGTATTTCATATAAAATTCCATAGTGGTTGATAGCGGTGATCGTTTTGACAGTTCGAAAAAAGATGCTGATTTGACTTGCCAGTCATCATCCCTATTGGTGACTGGTCTTGTAGATTTACCCTATTATATTCATAAAGGTTTCCTAACTTAGCAAGCCGCTACTTTAAGTATTGTTTGACCCTTTCGGTCTTATCTATATACGAGTATCTGTATGAGCGAAAGGGATAAACAAAGCTTACCTTAAGTTAAGAGACCTTTATGAATAAGAAAGTTTTTCCTAATAAAGTATCTCGTTCCAGCTCCATACACTACAGCGGCCGCTGTGACCGCCGGAGTCCTCGGCAGCGCGTACTGCGCGTACCACATATACCAGGAGATCAGAAAGCCAAGGATACCCTCACAGTGGACGCAAGTCGGCACGCTGCAGCACATATACACATACCCGATCAAGTCATGCGGCCCTGTTGTGCTGGAGACCGGGGAGTGCTCCACGTTGGGACTGAAGGATGGGTGGCTGAGAGACAGGTGAGGTAACTACGGAAGACAGAATATTCAGAATAGCCCGGCTGTTATTTTCTACATAGACCGTCCATACACGGACCGCTTCAGGCAGCCCGTCCCGAACAAATTTTTGCAGTCGGACTGTAGTTTCCATACAAATTGACTGCTTGAAGAAAGCCGTGTCTGGCCGGTCTTAGTTTATCAATAACTTCGAAAGATTTCTCGCCACATAAGGCTAGAAAACTTGCTTGACTAGGGTCGTATAGTGAGTGCTTACTGTTCTGGCGGGTCTTTCCTCTTTATCCATACCTCGTTAGATCTTACGTGAGGAATCCAGATACCTACTTCGAATTTTCTTATTCTAACTGTCAATCGTCAAGGTACCTAGGATGGGTTTTTGAAGCGACACCGCGGTGTCCCTAAATAGTAGCACTAGTTCATAAGCTACAGTATGTCTGTACACCATTATTTTCTAAATTTCTCTCCACAACAACTCTTGTAAGAGTAGCGAAAGTTTTTTGAAGCTTCAATAAGACACCTCGCAAACGTGATGTCTTTATGTTTATTATCCTGGAATTTGTTCATGTTTATAACATTGAATCTCCGAACTCTTATGACTTTATCTCGTCTCTTAACCTGGTGCCGTATCTAAATTTGCTAATTCATATCGAAATTAATCTAATTGACATAGAGTTAAAAAGTAAGGTTTGTCTTTGGGTGGAAACCTTGCAGACAGTAAGTTTAAAATCTGCCTCTTCATAGAGTCCTGATGGTGATCGACGAGAAGGACAACTTCATCACGGCGCGTGCGTACCCTGAGATGCTGCTGGTGACGCCGTGTGTGCGGAGCTCCGTGCTCACCCTCACGCACAAACACGACAGGGAAATACCACCCGTCCACGTCAACTTGGCTGAGGTAAGAGGACAAGCCTCTAAAGCGGACAGGCCTCCATAAAGGACAAGACAAACGATACACGAATGACTCCGCAGAGATGCAGTGAAACGTCATCGAGTGCATTTGGGTAGCCTTATGAACTCCGCTTACCCGTAGTAGACCCACCGTCTAATATTTACGATTTCGCTTACAATTTGGCGGCTAGAGTAGATACACTCACTGTATCGGTATTGTAGTAACCGTCAGTAGTATCCTACCCCTGCAAAAATATGTGACACCGTCTTATGTCGTTCATAAGGTTGTGTCAGATATTTTTGCGGTCTTCGTGGTATAAGATACCTACTTTTAACGGTGACTGTACCAAACACGAACTATGTGTACTGATCAATATTGTATACATTGTCAGCGTTCGCCCAGCTTTGCGTTGTTTATGATTTGGGATAATATGGCCGTTTATTTGCAGGTGATCGCACTACAGAAACCTTTCGAAGCCAAGGTGTGGGGTGTTCCAGTGCCAGTATTTGACTGCGGCAAAGAAGTTTCAGAATGGTTTACCAAGTACGTCCTTCAAGATTTTGCTCAGCATTTCCTTACTCATAATCATAATAGTCAGGGAGTCAATAAAATAAATGTAAATACAGTACACACTATGAAATAAAGACGTGTTCACGCTTCTAATATTTTTAAAACGACAGACCAAGTAACATTGTAATATTTAGGCCGATCATTCCTTAATTTATTAGTGTGCTGGCATAATTCAGACACGCGATAACCAATGATCTTCAAAAAGTAGATCAAGTAGTTATCAATGTAAGTTATGAAATGATAGATCTTCGATATTGACCTTTAAACAATGATTATTAATATTATAATAAACTAAACTAGTACGAAGTCGGAATTAAACTTTATTATATTTACTTAATTTAATTGTTTCCAGACTTTTGGACCGCCCCTCAAGTACCTTCCGTTTAGTATACTATGCCACCCAACAGCCTCGGACGTTGCGAGGCAACACCAACAAGATCTACAAGTTTACCAAGAATGATACAGTGAGTACGCAATTACACATATGGCAATTAAATTATTAAGCTTGCATTACCTACGCGGTTGGCAACAAGGCTTCCGATCACTGGGATATTGTAAGTTTTTTGTACCGAGCGCAGCCAAGATCAGAGTGGCCAGATTTATCGGCAGTCGAAAGTAGCTATAGCAAGCAGTAAAAACGCTGGTGTAACAAGTACAAATATTGTAAATATCTAAGCATATTTTACCGGCTGAACTAAATGGAGCTGAACGGTGCCGTATTACGTAACATCATAGACACATACAGCTACCGATATTACAACCCCCCGCCTCTAAAGTCCGAGTCATTAGTCCGTGTACATCGCCTGTTATTGGCATAAATTAAATCTACCATTCACAGTGGTACACTTTAAAAACTTGTAGTATGACAGACTAGAAGAATACCTAATCAATTCTGTCAAATAAATAACAGTAGAAGAGATTACATATATCCTTTCATAATTTCTAGGGCGCCCTCCCCGACGAAACTCCATTTAACTTGGTGAACGAAGCATCAGTAGAGGAAATGAACACACGCTTACAACTCACGGACCGGGTGTCGCACCGCTCGTTCCGTCCCAACTTCGTACTGAAAGGGGCACAGGCCTACGCGGAGGATAACTGGAAGTTCCTCAAGATAGGGGACATCGTGTTCGAGGTTATAAAGCCGTGCACCAGGTAATTTAGTTTCATACAAAGTCTGTTCAACTTAGAAAACGACGCATCAGTAGAGGAACTCACGGACCGGGTGTCACACCGTTCGTTCCGCCCCAACTTCGTACTGAAAGGGGCACAGCCCTACGCGGAGGATAACTGGAAGTTCCTCAAGATAGGGGACAACGTGTTCGAGGTTATAAAGCCGTGCACCAGGTAATGGGATCCACACATACAGAACCAGATTTATAAACTCGTATTGTAATTTAAGTTATTTATACTATAACGAATATTCGTTCACACGGTCTGCATGATATCTGGATTGAAGTTAATAATTGTTTACACCAAAAGATAACTAATTTATTATATTATTTATTTATATTTATACATTTATGTTTCAGATGTGTATTGACAACTATAGATCCGGAGACGGGAGTCCGTAACGCGAACACTGAGCCGCTAGAAACTTTAAAAAGGTAAGAATGCTTTATGACCTAAGACATTCTTTTTTTTGTACAGTCAATCAAAACATTCTGAGTAGCTTTCTCACACTTTACACTTAGGGCTTCCAATTCAAATATTTAAATATCTGAAAAAATGCGCTATGTTCCTCGGGCTATTAGCGATCACCTCTAATCAAAATTACCCTATTTAGTACAGATGGTGCCTTTTTTAGGCTCTAGTGCGAGAAGTGTGTCATTTTACGTCAAGTCCAAAACTTCGGAGGGCCATCTGCACTAAAAAACGTCGTACGACACGTTCAAAAACGAAATTCGTAACTCGTGTCGATTTAAAACATCACCACTCGTTTCTAATTTCATGTTTTTCGCACTTGTGTCGTAATGTACTATTTTATGCCTCCGACGTTCATAGCACATCATTATCGATTCCAGCTACCGTCAAATCGAGGATCCGGAAGTGCGTCGGTCGGCGGGCAACTCGCCGCGCATGGGGTTGCAGATGGCGCTGCGGTCGGCGCCCGGCGGATGGCTCAAACTCAACGACCCCATTTATGTCGCCTGATTTTTTATGACGGTTTTAGATACTTTTTCTGCCGCTATGGGGTGGCAGCACTGTGGCGTCAGGTTTAACGAACTGTCAAAAATACGCGAATTTAAATTTCTATATATTTTTTGGTTTATTTATTTATAAAACCATTACGTTACGAATATTATTTTCTAAAATAAATAAAAATCCTGTTGAACATATTGCGAAAGTACAAATCAAATTATTTATTAACTAAATATTTTGATTTGTATTTTTAATTTTTCTCCAGTAGTCACACTACTTAATACTATATAAACCACCTATGTCCGCATAGGTGATCTTGGTCGTTTTTCTTTGGTATATTACATCAAATATTTATAAAAATCCTGTTCCTAGTAAATTCCCATGCAATTAAGAAAGTTCTAGAAAATTTCTGTAGTACAAGTGACTTTTGGCCTTGTTTTAGAGCTCAATCTTCAGTTCGGCGACCGTTTTCTAGTCGTAATCCATTTACAAAATTAATAAACTTCCAGATACAATAGAATTTCGATATTTTATATTCAGTGCCTATGAATCTGACAGCTGTTTGGACCTCATGCCTATGTAGCGCCGCCTAGTGGCAGAAAAAGTAAACCCCCATTACATATCTTTTGGGAGCTTGCTGGCGTATGAAGCAGAGTTTACACCAGCAAGTTTTGAAACAAAGTTTATATTCACAAGCATTCACATAGCTCTGGTGCAAAGTCGCTTTAATCAATAACGGAGGGAATGTTGCAACAAGTGAGGAGCGAGGAATGATCGAATCTATAGCATTCAAATGAGTTAAATATGTTATCAAATTTCTTGTAGCAATGTGGTGACGTACTTTCATTATTTAGTGTAGACTTTAAGTTTTTGTTTGTTGAAATTGTATGTAATACATTAATGTCTGAATATTTTATAATTTTTTTCGACTAGTCTGAAGTTTAATTTTTTACTCCTAACAAGTATTTAGTATAGAATAGAATTTATTTATTTGGTGTAAAGGGTACACTTAATACGTACATCTTAACCAAAATGGATGCCACTCAGCATATGCCGCTGGCTAAAAATTTAGCGTAATTTCTTACGTCCCTTCCCTATAAGGCTTGAGTGACGAGCGTCGAGCGGCGCGAGCGGCGGGCCGTGTAGCCCTGTGGCAAGCGTCCAAGAGGATTTAACAGCGCGATTTATGTACACGTAACTAGTAGTACTATTAATTATTCTGTGCTGTTCTCAAAAAAGGTCAGACTTAACCGATTCGTTGCGTGTTCCGTTTTCAAAAACTTTTAACTATGGCGGCGAAAAATTTATTCATGATACGTCAAGCGTGCCTTACGCCATAGAATATGATAACACGCCTATTGTGTCATACGCCATTCGTTAAAAACATTCATAACATGCCTGGCGTGTTATCCGCACTGAAACGGTTATAGTATTTTATGCAAACCTTGTTTAAGAGAGGTCAAAAAATGTGAGCGGCGTTGGTAACAATTTGAGGCAAAGCCGAAAATTGTTATTAAAGACGCCACGAGCATTTTTTGACTCAGTTAAACAATGTTGCATATAATATTTTTTCTATGACCACACACTTTTTCTCAAATAAAATTGTAAATATGAGGAATATTCTTAGTCAACAGGTCAACACACATTTTTATTAATAGTCAAGGTCGGGCGGATTAAACGTCAAAATTAAAAAAAGTGAACTCTATGGTTTACGATTCATCAGAAATGAGATTTAAAATTAGGGTGGCAACTTGGCAGCCATGTATTTCATTACGTCTTGTATACACGAGGTGTCTTAAAATCCAAAAACGCACTGCGTGTATGCCCGAAAGCGTTTATAGAGAATAGACAATATAGACTTATCTTGACATCTGTAAGGTAGGGGCTTAAAGGTGTGTTCACGACGATGTAAATGACAGAAGTGCGGGAGTAGAAAAAAAAAACAGCATTATACTCACAGAATGTTTTATTGTACAACGATATCAAATGCGAACGACCTGCGCGGCCACCCGGCGCCGCTCGCCGTCGCCGCGGACCAGCAGGCGCGCGAAGGTGCCGCCGCCCGAGCCTTTCGTCAGGCGCTCGGGGTTCACCACCACTGTGCCGTTCACGACCTCCAGCTTCGTAGGCAGGGTCACTACCAACTAGGCTACGGAGGCTGACAAAGGACCAAGGGCATATTTGTATGGAGAGTGGACCAAGAACCAACAGAGATGAAAGTGGCGTCATTAAATAGGTATTTATATTTATTTCATTTCATTCTATGGGCACTATGTTCAATTCCATTGCAAAACGGAGATATTTGTATTTTAGTCTGAGTAAAATACTATGATGAATGGTTGTCTGAACGACCGTGATTTACTTAGAGTGCCCGCAGAACGCCTTACTCATATAAAATTATGCAATGGAATTCAACTTTGCACCTATAGAATGAAATAAAGTACATAAACAGACCTTTTTATTGACACTACTCCCCAGCTCTGTTGGTTTTTGGTCCATTTTGACGCATAGTCCTTTAGCGTAATTTCTTACGTGCCTTCTCTCTTACGGCATATAAGGCCTGAGTCACGAGCGACGAGCGGCGCGAGCGGCGGGTCGTCCAGCCCTGTGGCAAGCGTCCAAGGGGATTTAACAGCGCGCACTATGTACACTAGTAGTATTAATTATTCTGTGTTCTTCACAAAAAAGGACAGGCTTCAAAAATAAACAGCATCATACTCACAGAATGTTTTATTGTACAACGATATCAAATACGAACGACCTGCGCGGCACCCGGCGCCGCTCGCCGTCGCCGCGGACCAGCAGGCGCGCGAAGTGCCGCCGCCGGTGCCTTTCGTCAGGCGCTCGGGGTTCACCACCACTGTGCCGTTCACGTCCTCCAGCTTCGTAGGCAGGGTCACTACCAACTAGGCTACGGAGGCTGACTTTAGCGTAATTTCTTACGTCCCTTCTCTCTTACGGCATATAAGGCCTGAGTGACGAGCGACGCGCGGCGCGAGCGGCGGGTCGTACAGCCCTGTGGCAAGCGTCCAAGGGGATTTAACAGTGCGATTTATGTACACTAGTAGTACTATTAATATTTTTTTCTACTCCCGTACTTTTATTCGGTAATATTTATTTACATGGTTGTGAACACACCTTACAGATGTCAAGATAAGTCTGTTGTCTATTCCCTATAAACTCATTCGGGTTTACAACCACTGCATTTTTTACATTTTAAGACACCTCGTGTATACAAGATTTAATGAAATACATGACTGCCAACAATCTTAAATGTCATTTCTGATGAACAGTAAACCATAGAGGAGCTTTCTTTTTTAATTTTGACGTCTCCCGCCCGACCTTGATTATTAATAAAATTGTGTTTGACTAAGAATATTTCTCAAATTACAATTTTATTTAAAAATAAATGTGTGGTCGTAGAAAAGTATTGTATGCAACATTGTTTAACAGAGTCAAAAAATGCTCGTGGCGTTTTTAATAACAATTATCACGCCACTCACCTTTTTGACCTCTCTTAAACAAGGGTTGCATAAAATACTATTGTGCTGTTCACAAAAAGGGCAGGCTTCAAAAATAAACAGCATCATACTCGCGGAACGTTTTATTGTACAACGATATCAAATGCGAACGACCTGCGCGGCCACCCGCGCCGCTCGCCGTCGCCGCGGACCAGCAGGCGCGCGAAGGTGCCGCCGCCGGTGCCTTTCGTCAGGCGCTCGGGGTTCACCACCACTGTGCCGTTCACGACCTCCAGCTTCGTAGGCAGGGTCACTACCAACTAGGCTACGGAGGCTGACAAAGGACCAAGGGCATATTTGTATGGAGGAGTGGACCCAAGAACCAACAGAGCTGAAAGTGGTGTCATTAAATAGGTATTACATTTATTTCATTTCATTCTACGGGCACTATGTTCAATTCCATTGCAAAACTGAGATATTTGTATTTTAGTCAGAGTAAATACTATGATGGAATGGTGTCTGGGACGACGGTGATTTACTTGGAGAGTACCCGCAAAACGCCTTAC